>OZ005740.1:190912727-191181391 GCA_963930735.1 Dioctria linearis
ATACATGGAAAATGTCATACTTACTTCCCAGTACGGAAGATGTGCAATTTACTTCCGACTGTATTTTACTTCCGACTTAACACTTTGTGTACATAATGTTCACCTTGTACAAAGTGTTAAGTCACGCATATTACATTCTTCAATTAAATCGCGGCACTCGTCGCGTTTGTATATATACAAATATTTTGCAAGAACCAGAATCACTTGCTGTTTGTTGTTAATTTATGATGTAATTCTCGGGTTACAGTAGGCATTTGTGGCTTACTGTATTAACCGTGAATTAACATCTTGCTAGTTGCTACCTACATACATATGTTTGACCACCGGCGCAAGGTCGTCGTATTGCAACTTGAGACTTCTTGCGCGCAGGGGTATTGCGACATCTTCGCTGTTTTACATGAAGGATATTTGACGTAAGTCAGTGATTGAAATTCCTCATGCAGCGAAAATGATGTAGTAGATAGATATGTAGGCACAATGTTGTTAGTTATGCGTTGCAATAAATTTGTTTTCTTCCTACATGATGTAGGTATGTATACGCATGTGCATTAAGTATGCTTTCTCCCTACATAAGTATACTTTCTCCTTACATGATGTAGGTATGTATATGCATGTGCTACTTTCTACATGATGTAGGTATATGGATATGCATGTGCTTTAAGCATATGTATATAACAGTATACAAAAAATACATTGCACGAGTATTCAAGGATTGATATTACCTAAATTGGTTTACATGTAGAAAGATTTTAGGAGAGATTTGCTGATATTGCTTCAATGTGTCTCATATTTCTTATCTGCAAGTGTTAATATTACTTAAATTTGTTTATTTTATGAGTATTCGAGTAAAACGCATCATACCACATTAATAATTGCCAATTAGCTAATTACCAACCCAGCTGCTAATTTCTAATTAGTACTTATATAATTATTTATTTTTCTCGCGGACTGGAATCGAACCTACACTTGTTAGAATCGGTAAATGATGGAGAAAGAAGAATTTTAAGAACTTTTATTTGAAACGATTCTAAATCAAATTTATAAATACAAGCAGAAAAAACAACCGGCTCGTCCGGGGTTTGAAACCTGGACCTTCCGGTTGCCGGGCGACTGCTCTTACCACTGAGCTAACGAGACAGATGATATTTTATTGCCTTTACAAGACCTGTAAATGAAATTCAATGCTCAATAGGGGAGCAGGAATAGAGCGCGGTATTGCACTTGATTGGCAATCTTCTCAATAATTGCGCTAATTGTCTTGCTATTTCACTGAAGGCGGTAAGATTTCTTGAGGCACCGTCGAGGTAAGTAAGTAAGTAAGTAAGCATTTATTTCCATAAGTACAATAAGACAAAAGCCTTTTATTAGTACTACTAAATTACACTAAGATTAAATTCAATCAAAGAGATGATAGTTTCTATCGACAAGAAAAAAAGAAAAATTCATTATTCTAAGACTACACCTAAAAATAGAATTGAGAGAAAATAACAAACAAGAGTAGGAAAATAAAAGAGAAAGAGAAAAAAAAAATAAAAAAAATAAGGATAACTAAATTACATAAATTCGGTAGCGAACAAAAGAAAATAGCACAAGAAAAAACAAAAAAAAAGATCCCACTGCAGGTGCCGTCAATTTTTGATTGCAATTGATTAGGAAATCATCATCCATATGCCGTGTGCTGCCAGAGTAAACGTTTAAAGCTAGAGGCCGAACTCTCGCGCTAGATGGAAGCCGGAAGAGTGTTCCAAATGCGAATAGTTTGAACAAAGTAAGAAGCATGCAAAACAGAATATTTAAAGCGAGGCAACAGCAAATCGCAACGTCTGTCACTACGCAAGAAGTTTAAAAATTCAAACAGATAAGCCGGTCTACGTGTGTTCATTATGTTATGCAGGAAAAGTAATGCCTTCCGTTGCAAGTGCGTTTCCAGAGAGCAATTCAAAATTATATGTCGAAAAGGAGAGATGTGATCATGTCTACGTAGCCCAAACGCGAACCTAATACAATCGTTATATGCTACTTCAAGCTTACGCTTACAGCGTGAATCGAGTTTGGGGAAGATGATTGAACCATGCATTAGATGTGGCAATACTAGGGTCCTGACCAGCCTCATACGAAGGTTGGGAGGAAGCAGATCAGCATACAGCCAGAGTCGACGAAGCACACCATAAGCCTTCCTCAGGATCATTTTAATATGGTCACAACAACCAATTTGAGAATTGAGTATAATGCCTAAGTTTTTCACTTTCTGTACATATGGTATGGTTGAGAGATTGAGTTCTATCGGGGGAAAATTGGAAGGGTCACAACTTACTCTACCTACCCTTAAGGCTTGAGACTTTTGGGGGTTAAGTGTCAGATTATTTGCAATTGACCAGTCTAAGATGTTATGAAGATCTTCGTTGATTCTGCTAATACAGTCCTCCAAGAGACAAATGGGACGATCAAGGTATATTTGCACATCATCAGCGTACAAATGGACGGAGCTATTTTTGATGACAGTAGGCAAATCATTAATAAACAAACTAAAAAGAAGAGGTCCGAATATTGATCCTTGTGGTACACCGGCAGTCAATCGAAGCCTGGTGGAAGTAACTTCATTGACTCTAACCCGCTGCGATCGATTCTCCAAAAAGCTACTAATTAACTTCAGCGCAGGCGAGTCGAAAGCAAAGAAGCTCCTTAGTTTGCCAAGAAGCATCATATGATCAATACTATCGAAGGCTTTCGTGAAATCGAGAAGGACCAAGAGCACAATGCGATCATCGTCCAAAACCTTTCTAATGTCCGTAGTGATTTTTAGGAGAGCTGTATCACAACTATGCCCAGAGCGAAAGCCTAACTCCAACGGGATAAGGAGTTTATATGATCTAAGTGTTGAGATATTTGATTTGCCATTAGTTTTTCTAGGGTCTTCGCAAGAAAACATAATAGGCTTATTGGCCTAGTGTCCTTGACGTCCTTTGGAGAAGTGTTTTTAGTAATTGGAACTACTAGCGCTTCCTTCCAAAGTGAGGGAAATTCACCGAACGTTAAGCAGCTATTGAATATCTTGGTGATAGGGCCAATAATGAACGGTAAGATAAGCTGCACATAGCCTCTATTATTAGTAGGCGTATTTAAATAATTTACAAGAACTGAAGTACTTCGCGTTATGGCTGTATTTGTAGTAAGTGTGTTAGGTAACAGTTTCGGGACTTTTACTTGAGAATTTTTTAGTATCAGTACTGGGACTTGTCCAGGTCCTGGAACTGGTATTAATACTTAAGTACTTTACAGGTCTGAAGTTAGATACACATTTTAGAAGAATTATTTTCGTTCTTACGAAGCACTAATAAAGAGATAGTTAAAGTCTGTATAAGCTTTAGTTTACGTTTTTTTTCTGCAAACTTATTTAGCACCTCTTGCGCTGTTAGTTTGTTTTTAAATATCTCGTTTTCAATGTTTAGGAGCGCCATGTTCGAAAGCCTCTCCTCAAGCAGTTGCTCGATAGAAAAGCTCCATTCACAGCCGGCCGAGGTGACAGGAACACCCAGCCCAGCTTGCACCTACTTGTATAAATTTGGACAGAAGTCTTTATTATACTCTAGATGAAATATAAAACTTATACTATGTTTGTTATTCCGATTGTAACACCTCCAAATAATAATGCTAGAGCAAAATGGATTGGAAACCCACGCATAAAAGTTATTTTTGCATGTCCGTATGCGCACGATAACTCGAGAACGCGTTCACTTAGAATGCTGAAATTTAGTTAGAACATG
Organism: Dioctria linearis; assembly: GCA_963930735.1. Taxonomy (NCBI): domain Eukaryota; kingdom Metazoa; phylum Arthropoda; class Insecta; order Diptera; family Asilidae; genus Dioctria; species Dioctria linearis. The sequence continues at coordinate 190,916,492 of OZ005740.1, forward strand.
ATACAAATCGGGCAACTCCTTCGTGGGGTTGCCATTGTTACGGTCTTGCTTCGCATGGTCATCATCACAACGTCACAAAACCATGTAACACCATTTCACTTGTTGTGACATAATAAATCTGACCTGCATTAATAACTTTCCAGAATGTAAGTCAGATCAAATGTCACAACATATCGATACCAGCAGTTGTTCAAAGTGAAATATGGAAAATGATGATTAATTCATTTTTTGTTTAATTACAAAATGAATTAATGAGGTGATGACGATGTGTAGCAATTTGTTTATTTTTGTAGAATAAGAATTTTTTTATGATATATTTGTAGAATAGTGCTGCTGAATTTTTTTGCGTTAGCAAGTAGTTAGTGAGTTGAGTTGGGATTGCTAGCAAGGCTTTAAAATCCCTAGATATAGTAATAGCGGAAAAGTTGAAAAATACGTGGGGAAACACAAGCGGCAGTGTTTTTTATTTGATTAAGATAAGTAACCACGTTAATCAGTGCAGCAGATTAAATAAGTAATAATATATAATTTAATATACATAAGATATATATGTATGTAATATTATTTAATATAAAATCAAGGTTAACAACAATAACTGAATAAAGTATTTGTTTAAAATTTCTGACTGAATTATTGAATTGGTGCTATACACATTGGTGAAAAGTTAGACAAACCGTGAGAACGTTACATTGGCGCAGGCGGTAGGATCGGGCAAGCCAATTTTTGACTATATATTTAAGCATAAGAACTTGAAAACCTTTGATTCTCCACAAATAAACAAAAAAAAGGGTAATAAGGATACTACCAGTTCGTTTAAGTTACTCCCAACGCTCGAGGTCGGTCAACTGTAACTGCCTCTGCTGATAAAAGCAAGCAGCCAACCCTTCACCAACGTGCAAAACACCAACGCGGGAGCCTAGAGGCAAAGTATAAATAATGATAAGGAGAGACAAAGAGGAACAAAATAGGAAATTTTTCGTGTTTTTTAGACCGAAACAGGAAAAGAACTTGGCTATGCATTATTGTAGTGCAACTGAGGCAACAAGTTAAAACAAAAATCGAGAGAACGTAAGATTACCTGAAAGACAAAATCTTATTGAATCCCTCAAAATCCTATCAAACTATTCATAATAATGTATACATTGGGTAACCCTACCTCCATTTGGCAAGAAAAAGATAAATTTCGCAATGAATAACGCACTAACAGGAGATGTAAAATTTCTGTCAAATAAAATTTCCCGAATCCAGCATGAGATTCCCCCACTTAATCTCTTTCGAGCAAAACAAATGTAAACAGAAAAACGTGCTGTTCAAATATTATGGGATTACACCAACAATCATTAGAGTTCCTGCGAAAAATATTAGGACAATTTCAGAAAAACCTGTTTTCATAAAAATGCGGGAACATTTTATGAGCGTAAAATCGGAACACTCCGCCCATTCTCTTATTTACGAAAATAAATCATTTGCCATTCCATTTCGTTGCATGTAATCTTCGCTTCACAGTTTTTGGCTTAAGTATAGTTCACACAAGCGAAGTTACTGTCCCAACTAGCCTCGTTTTCAGTCCCTCACCTACTCTTGACATACCCACCAGTTTACATGCGCCTGTAAGAAAACGAGTTCCACTCACTTCAACTTTTTAGCGCAATGGAACCTAGGAAATAATCAATTTGAGTACATTTTCTGCAACTGGTACATTTTTTTATTTAAGTAGTCTTTAATAATATCAGCTGATGTGGAACTTGTAAAATGTCAACACATTTGTGTTTGCGCTTTTATGCGAAGGGAGTGCTTTTTATTTTTCAGTAAGAAATTTCGTAATTTTAAAAGATAATTACGTAAGCAAAAATATTATTCCTCAGCAATCAATATACCAGGAACCTACTCGCTCTTTCTTTTTTCTTAGAATTTTTCCTCCGTAATTGCCCTTTCACAATTGCTGCACAATTAATGACGTTTTCAATATGTAACTTTTCACTTGAAAACATTTTCTCTCAAAAATAAGTACAGTAGAACGCCGATTATCCGAATTAATTGGGACCGGGGTCGATTCGGATAATCGAAAATTCGGATAATCGGACATAGACTGGTAATAAAGAAAAACGAACTGTCACACATAGAATAAACTTTATTAAATTTAACAAACTCAATTCTACAATATGTAAGTAGTGCACTAGAGATAGAGAGAGGGAGAGCATCAGTGCCGCGGCAGATGATATACGAAACCCCGTGCGCTCACTTGAACATCTCGCTCAGAGTAAGTTGCCTCGAAGTTGAAGCGCGTTTCCGTGCGGCAAGGTCACGCAGGCGCCGAACGGCAAGAAGTTGTACACCGTCGCATTCGGGTTGCCGCTCCATCCACTTCAGGGCGTTATCGAAGCACATAAACGCTTCGCTGTGAGATGGTACACTTTGGTCTTGTGCCTCTTCCCTTTCGGTCTCATTGTCGTCCTCTTCATTATCCTGTTCGTCCATGGCACTCGCTGCGATTTCATCGTCTGTCTGTATCTGGAACCCTTGATCGTTCTTATCACAGTGCAACCATTCTTCCATATCAGCGACATCACACTCCGAACATCCCGCGATTTCATTAGCCATGTTTACAAACTCTTCTACTGACGGTAATTCCTGTTCGTCTTCAATAACTTCAGCGGTTGATTCTCGTTCTTTCGCTTGCTTTTCTAACTCGAGTTGCTCTTTCGTTGATGTGCCGTTTATTTTATTCCAAGCTCGTTTCAGTGAAACACTTTTAACCATGTTCCAGGAATCTGCAATCATGTAGCAACAGTCTTTCAAGTTGATTTTTTTGTACGAATCCAAAACTCGTTCTTCGTCGTTCTCTTCAGCTAGAAGCAATTTACGAAGCAACTGTCGTCTGTAAAGCCGTTTCGTGCACTCAATCACACCCTGGTCCATGGGCTGCAGCAGACTTGTGACGTTAGGTGGTAAAAAGAGACACTTAAATTTCCCTTCTTCTCTCACGAGAAGCTCAAGTGATGGATGCGTTGGTGCATTGTCAATAATTAGCAAAACTTTTCCCTTTTTTCCTGTTTCCGTTTTAAACTTTTTTGTTTCAGGAAGAAAGGTTTTATCATACCACTCCAAAAAAATGCTGCTGTCCATCCATGCATTCTTCTGATTAGTGTAGGTCACTGGTAACTTGGCTACGTTCTTAAAAGCCCTCGGCTTCTTTGCTTTGCCAATCAATAATAGAGGAAGGCGATGGGTCCCAGTAGAGTTAGCGCAGACCATTATGGTGACGCGATCTTTACTGACTTTGTGGCCGGGAGCACTCTGTTCTCTTTTAGATGCTAGGGTTTTTCTCGACAAAGCTTTCCAATTCAAACCAGTCTCATCAGCATTGTAAACAAGATCAGGGTCGTAGTTTTCAGTTTCTTTTTTAAAGGTGTCCACAAATTTATTAGCAGCTTTACTATCAGCAGAAAGTTTTTCGCCAGCAATATCCAGTTCCCGAATACCGTGCCTATTCTTGAAATTGGATCCATCCAGTGCTTGCCTTAAAACCAGCTACACCCACATAAAATCGATCCTGAAATCGGTTGTCCAATAGATCGTTGCTGCAGAAACCACGTAAAAACAGCATTCTCAAGCTGTTCATCCTTTGCCTTTTTCATTACTTTTCGCGACGAACATCCATCATCAGTTTCCAACGCAGTCACAAAACTTAAAAATTTTTCACTGTTATTTTTAATATCAGTTATTGTAGCTGCCCCAACACCAAATCTATCTGCCAGTACCTTTCCCGCCACACCTTTTTTTAACTGATTAATTATTTCAACTTTGACCTTTAGTGATAGGACGACACGTTTCCGCTTTGCACTCATTTTGGTTATTCACTTATCATATAACCGTTCAAAACAGCGATCTTCACAATGAGAGAAAGAGGAGCTCACTAACAGTAATTCAATGTTATTGAGTTGAAAAAAAAACAAACGTTGCGTTTCACGGAAGCCGCGCGACGCAAAACATGTAGTGTCTTGCCTCTAGCTTTCAATTTTTTTTATTACGCTTAGGACCGATTCGGATAATTGGCGATTCGGTTAATCGGCGTTCGGATAATCGGCGTTCTACTGTATTTCACATTTCACAAGTTCCACGCCAGATATTATAAATGACTACACACATCAAAACGTGAACCAATTGCAGAAAATACACTCAATTTGACTATTTCTCAGGTCCCTCTTCGCTAAACAGTTGAAGTGCGTGGAACTCGTTTTCGTACTGGCGCAAATAAACTGGTGGGTATGTCAAGAGGAGGTGAGGGACTGAAAACGAGGCTACTTGGGACAGTAACTTCGCTTGTGTGAACTATACTTTAGTCGCAAGATGTTCAAAGAAGGTTTGATTTTTTTTCTCTTCTTTCTCTTCTTTCCTTCCTTTTCTCGCCGTGTACATTTAAATGGAAAACAATCGGAACACTCTTCTGTGTCCCTTCTTTTAGTTTGTCATGAATCCACATCACTTTCTTCAGATTCATAACTCCCTAATTACCTAAATGCAATATTTATGCATTATTTATACATCATTTCACAAAAACCTAAAAATAAATCTTAAACTCATTTATACAAAAATTGTTCATTTCATATACAATAAACTTTAACCCATTAACACACGCAGAAACAGGTGTCATGTCTCAATATTCCTCTGGCACCCGCAAGACAATAAAATAAACACGTCACCGCGAAGTAGCTACCGTTCATCAGAACGAAAACATGATCTACGATCCCTTCTGAGTACTGACCGTCGGGCTAGCACTCTTATGTAATTATATGTTCCTTTATCATTTTCCACATGCTACTGGTGACCCTGAAAATTGTCTCTGATTGTTTTTGTCATTTTTAATTGTTTTTGCGATATTCTAATTGTTGACCGATTTTTGAAATTCGAGCGTTTCCGTTCAAGACGAAAAACCAATTTTGAATTATTTTTCTGACTTTTGTTATTTGAGCGTTTCCGTTTAAACAAAAATCAGAATTGTGATTTTCAATTGTTTATTCGATTTTTGGCATTTGAGCGCTTCCGTTTGGACAAAAATCGGAACATATGCATGAATATGGAATTGCCTATCCGACAATTCCCACCCAAATAGGGAAATGCAAAATCGACCAAATCTGATTGGTTCAGGAATTGGTTCGATTTAGAATAAATAGGCTGTTGAAGCGAAGTCGCAGAAGAGAAGTTTTAATAAGTTCAACTTGAAGAGTCCCCGTACCCAAGGTAAGGCCTCCAGTGCAATCATAGTGTAGCGAAAAGCTTAAACAGAAGTTTTTCTTTGACTACTTTATAGTAAAGTCAAAAATAATATTGTATGAAGTGAAAGTGAATAAAAGGGTATTAAAAAAAACAACTAAAAGTAGTAATTATTTTCAACAAAAAAAAGGGAAGTTGTACAGTGGCGTACAACATAAACTAAGTTATACTCCAAGTGGCGTGTAACAAAAACTGGTGGCAGTGGTGCAGATTTTGTAAAGGTTTGTAAGACCTACGAAACAGCAACCTACAAATCTCGAGCAGCATTTAATGTCCTGGCCAGGAGAAATTCCCCCGATTGGAGCGACCGACTCCATAGAACACATAAACCTCCACCTAGAGGAAGAAGATTTCCCTGAAGTCGAGCCAGACGATGTGGTTAATTTGAGGTTAGTCTAAGGATTGCACCTGATCATTTCATTTATCGACATAGACGAACTGGAATTAATATTAACACCAGCAAGCGAGCCGTTCTTCCAATATCTATTTACCAACGCGGGATATACTGAAGAACGAATAAATCGGACGATGTCGAGATCCCTCCAACGAGGAGAGCAACAGCAAAATTTATATAACAATTAAGTAAGTCTACATAAATTCACATATTCTAATTATAAATTTATATATTAGACAAATTATTGTCTACATATTATAAATTTATATCTTCTCTTGATGGATTTCTTTTTGTGGTATTTCCTCTTGACGGTAAAATCAATCTTTTAAGTCTAGTGAAAACGCTTTTATCAAGTGAAGTTTTTTTTTTTTTGTGTGTGTTAAAAAGTGTACAAGTTCGTTTTTACTTCTCTATTCGCAAAACTTCTGCAATTTTTTCTGTTACTGGAAACTAGGTTGAACTCCAAAAATTGAGGGAAATTCGCGCAAATATTTTCACACCCGATCTTCGAAACATCGGGGTGTACGCGCAAGCCTTTTACCAGGTCTCGTTACACATAGGAAGAAATGTACTTCTAAACAAAAACGAACAAGGCCTGATAACACTACAGAACATTTAACTCTTGATCATGCCAAGAGTCTTATCCCAAAATTCGATGGGAATCCAGAGAATCTCCACAGGTTCTTAAACATATGCAGCCTATTCCAAAAACAAGGTAAAGCCGAATCAGATAAAGCGCTATACCTCCATATTATAAAGGCTAAACTTATTGGCAAAGCGTACGATGTCATCAAATATAATGACATTAATTCTTGGAAAGAATTGAAAGCTGCTCTCCAAGAACAATTCATGGAAACTCGCTCTAGAATGTCTATTCAGAACGAAAGTCTATCATTAAAACAACTGCCTAAGGAAGACATTTAGGAATATGCTTTCCGAGCTCAAAAGCTATTAGCTATCTACAACGACGCTACTTCAAGTCTGACAAATGAACAGACTTTAAAAAATCTTCTATTTGAGGAAAATAGAAACATGGTTATCAGAGCTTTTGAAGATGGTTTAAGACATGACCATGTTCGTCTGCTAACCAAGGCCAAAGGCTACACCGACCTAAAAGATTCGACCAAATTCGCCATAGAGTAATCTGAAAGAAATAGTTCTTTCAACGAAAACGTTTCATCCTGCTCTAAATGTCACAAAAAGGGTCATTCTGCTGACTCTTGTTTAACATCTAGAAATAGAGTGGAAAACAAGCTTATATGCGCATATTGTAAAACACCGAATCATCACATTAGTCAGTGCAGAAAAAGGTTATTTCAACAGCAATCTTTTGCTCAACCTTCCACTAGCTTCGAACAAAGAAGCCCTCAACATTTTCAATCCAGTAGGATTCCGCAACAGCAGCAATCTATAAGAGCTCCAAATCTACGACAAATGGATAGGCAAGGCCAATATCCACAAGGAAATAGAACTCTCCAATTTCAACCTACTAACTCATCACTTCCAACATATTCTCATAATATTAGATCTGCAATTAAAAGTATGAATCCAAAAGGTAACCCTGATATGCCACAAGCTAATGCAAAAGGGGAAATTCCAAAAAACAGTCAGCGGCGAGACGAGATAGCGGAAACTCAATCTCGCCTAAATCAATTAATGATAACCGCCGATGTCCATCCGCAACCTCAAATTTAGAAGGAGAACTTTCTCTCTCCTTAATCGCCGATCGCCAATCGCTAGTTGTGACGATCGAGAATTCTATTACTGCGTTTAAAACTAGCACATTTTTGATAGATACCGGAGCAGAAATATCTATATTAAAAGCTACTAGGGCACTTGGGAATACTATCGTCACTACTTCAAAAAGCATAGAGCTCTCTTCATTAGCAGGAACCCTCCTGCGTACGCTAGGAACTGCAGAATGCAATTTCTACGTTAAAAATATCACTTTTAAACATAATATACATATGGTCGATGGTAATCTACAATTAAAATATGACGGAATATTAGGTCATGATTTTTTAGACAAATTTCTTTGCAAAATTAACTACGAAACTAAAATACTAACTCTTAAAATAAATAACGTGTCCCCAGATGACACAGACATACAAAATTCAATCACAGGAATAGTATCGAACATTGAGTACGGAGGTTTGAAAGATCTGACGCAAGGTATGGAGGTTTGAAAGACCCAAGCCAACACGTCAGATCAAATTCTAAAAATGTCTCAAAAGAAGACAAAGTACAAAATAATAAAGCAAAGAAATCGAATAAAGGCAAGTGCGATGCTGACGATATAAATACACCAGCACATACACAGGTAATAGCTAGGATAGCCATGAATAAAAGAGGTACCTTTTTCTGCGAACACAAAGAATTGGAATCAGGAGTGATTATTGGGAATACGCTTATAAAACCAGACAAAAATGGTCAAGCGAATATTCTTATCCTCAATTCCAATCAAGCTGATGTTCATATTAGGAAAACGGACATAAGACCTAACTTACATGAAATTAATAAATTTAATATTCTAAAACTAAATCCTCAAAGGGATCCTATTCAAGAAAGGCTTGTTTGACTCGCATCCGAGGTAGACCTTTCACACTGCAATGCTGAAGAGTTCAGATACATTTTAGATATATGCCGTAAGTACAACGACCTATTCTACTTGGAAGGAGACTCCCTGACATTCACAGATGCAGCGACACATAACCTTCCTATCTTACCTGGAGAACCTATCGTAAATGTCAAACCATATAGATTACCTGAAGCTCAGCGTAAAGAAATTAACAATCAAATTAATAAAATGTTAGAAGACGAAATAATTAGTCCCAGGTCAAAACCTTGGAACTCACCTCTATTATTAGTTCCTGATGCCGATGGCAACAAAAAATGGAGAGTAGTCGTTGATTTCAGACGTCTCAATGATATAACTTTGGGAGACGCATTTACATTGCCAAACATAACGGACATCTTAGATCAATTGGGAAAAGCCAGATATTTTAGCACGTTGGACTTAGCGAACGGCTTTCACCAGATAGCCATGAGTGAAAGCGACAAAGAAAAAATTGCATTTAGTACACCTTATGGTCACTACCACTATAACCGTATGCCATTTGGTCTAAAGCGAGCTCCAGCCACTTTTCAAAGGCTGATGAATAATATTTTAGTCGGTCTCCAAGGCATCGAATGCTTTGTTTATATGGACGACATTACTATATAGGGGTACAATCTGATAGAACACAACTCTAGACTCCAGAATGTTTTTGACAGGCTTCGAGAACATAATCCCAAGCTACAACCCGAGAAATGGCATGTTCTCAGTAAGCAGATAGCCTACCGGGGTCATCTTATAACCAAAATCGGAGTTTCACCAGCAGTTACTAAATATCCTATTCCTATAAAGGAGAAAGACGTAAAATCCTTCTTAGGATTTGTCGGCTATTATAGGCGCTTCATTCCAAACTTTGCAGAGCTAGCCAAACCTTTAACAGCGCTTTTAAAAAAGAATGCTGCTTTCAAGTGGGATGATTTTTGCGATGAAGCTTTCCAATCGTTAAAGAAAAATTTGATTGACGCTCCGATATTACAATTCCCATTTTCGATAAAGAATTTTTAGTGACTTCACACGCAAGCGACTACGCTGTAGGTAGTGTATTGTCTCAAGGAAAAATCAGTGAAGATAAACCCATCTGTTTTCCGAGTAGAGCTCTTAATCAGGCCGAGACGAGGTATTCCACCATAGAAAAGGAATTATTAGCGATAATTTTTGCCGTCGAGCAATTTCGCCCTTATCTGTACGGTCGAAAGTTCACTATCATCACAGATCATAAGCCCCTCATGTGGCTCATGAACCTGAAAGACCCCACTTCTCGCCTAATGAGGTGGAGAATAAGGTTAGAAGAGTATGATTACAAAATCATATTCAAACCAGGCAAAGCAAATCTAAATGCCGACGCACTCAGCCGTGCGATCCCTGATACAAGTAAAGCTATACAGTTGGTAACTAGAAGTCAAAATAAGGTCCAAATCGAATCCCAAAAAGAAACAAACAATAATCCTACATCGACTTATGTAGAAGAAAACACGAACGATCTTCTAGAGACTCGTGATATTAAGAAAAAATACTTCTTATTGCCAATTCATAACTCCATACAGGAAAATTCATTAAGTACGTATTTACCCGATAACTACGTAATACCCTTAGGAGAAGCTATTGAATTTGACAAAGGCAAAATGTCTTACATTGTTGGACGCGCTCCTATACCTATCAGAAATGAAACTGATCGAAGTCAAATAATAAAAATTTTTCAAAAATTTAAGGCCTACTCAAAGAACGAGAAAACTATTTCTATAGCCATACCAATCACCGATAACACTAGTTATCGCGAACTAAAGTTTCTATGTTCTAAAGAATTGGAAAAGTCAGGCACTCGACCAATTTTCTTTCTTAATAAGGTAATTAAACTAACAGATCCTGAATATATAGCTCAAGTAATAAAAGAACATGATATCTCATTCTTCTATTTTGAAGAATTCGGAACAGTTCATCTATACAGTAACTCCTGGAAGTTAGTAACGTATTATAATTTAGATAATTTTTAAATAGAACTAGATTACTTAAGAATCCAAGCTAGCAATATAGAAAATCTCTGTCTTACTACTATTAACAAATCACACTCAAACCACTGTGAAGCGCAGAGTAATATGCAAAAGGTGTTGTTGAGCGAAATAGATCAGATTGACGAAATCCTAGAACCAAAAAATTTAAGGTCACGTAGAGCTTTGTTAAATATTGTCGGAAGTATAAGCAAAACCTTGTTCGGAACGTTAAACGAAGAAGATGCCAAGCACTACGACGAACAAATACAAATCCTAAAAGTAAATGAAGATCATCTTTTGGAATTATTAAAGTCTCAAACCCTAATTGTTGACAAAACTGTGAACGTGTTCAATAAAACCTCGTCCCAAATCTAAAAAGAATTCGGAAATATAAAAAGGAAACTCGCTAAAATCTCCCAAGTCGTCAATAATTTAACCTTTCAAATAAATGATAACCTCATAGAACTAGAACTAGAAAATGCCATTTCCATTACAACACTGTCCCTTATGAGATACCAAAACACATTGGAAATGTTGCTTGACATTAAACATGGAACATCAAATCCCCTTATATTAACTCCCTATCAACACGATCATACCCTTACCATCATTAGGCAAAATCTTCCATAAGGACCGACATTACCTGTCCCCGTTACACCAAACTTACTCATTGATTTGTATAGAGTTAGCCAAACGAGTACTAATAAAATAAACAATGAAATTATTATTGAAACTAAAATCCCTCTACCTTCAAGTACTCAATTCCAAGCTTATAAAATTATACCATTCCCGATTGCCGTGAACGACTACTTCGTTTATGTCATACCCACTACCGAATTTCTATTAGTCACTCTGAACCGAGAAAAACACTATCCTATGAATCACGAAGATTTTCATCAATGTTTACAAAATGTTCCTCATCATTATATATGTCAGACGACTCACCCTATGTTCAATATTAATTCTAGAGATAACCAATGCGAGATGGAATTGCTAAAACATACCCAAGATCTCCCGCCTTCTTGTACGTTAAATACCCTAAAAGGCTCTTCCTTATGGATACAATTGGCAAATCCTAACAAATGGCTCTACAGTCTCAGATCACCCCTCACTTTAGATAATATATGCAATGGCGAAATTAAACCACTAACCTTAAAAGGTACCGGAATTTTAGAAATTCGACCCACCTGCTATATTCGAAGCGACTTTCAAACACTTTACGGACATTCTGAAGGAACAACAACACTTGATAAATTTTATTTGCCATCAATTAATCTAACTAATATCACATCCTTGATGGAAAGAATTAATCTAAATGTACCACAAGAGATTAAGATAAGAAACAATAATCATCAAGAACTTTTCGAAATCAGCGAAGACATTAAATCTCTTAAAAGTAAAGAAAAAAACTAAATTAAAAAACGTTACCCCACAAGAAGTTTAGTAGCAATAGCTTCGATTATTATTATATTGAGAGTGATTAAGAACTATATTAAGAAAAAACCTGCAACATTAGAAACCACTGAAAACGATGTAAGTCAAGCTAATGTTGAAGTAAAATCCTCATCTAGGAATATACTGTTACCTTTTTAACTTCGTGTGTCCCACTTCTTCCTGAAAACTTTGTGTGGTCTGCTACAAGCACCGCTACCTCGCCACCTGGCCGAGCGGTCACCAGTTGGAGGTGATTTGGTCTGGGTGATTTGTGCAATATTTGTGGAAAATGCGTCGAATCCCAACCACTTGTGGGAAGCGGGGATCACCTGGGGTTCTTGGTATTCTCCTCTGAACGAGGTACGATTGAGCGGAGCCCGAGTGCGCTGGACTGCCGGCTTCTGTATAGTTGTGTGTTTTGTCTAATCTGCCTTACTCCAGTTCCTTGGATTTATTTATTTTTTTTTTAATTTTAACAAAAACTTTCTTGGCTTCCAAGTTCACAATTCGCTTGCTCTTTTCCTAACCTCTGAGACTACTCTGATCTATCTCGACTTACATTACATTTTTCGCGCCTACGTGACTAAAACCTATTCCTAAATTCTCTTCAATCTTTTACATAATAGCCCTGGGCCGACCTCTATCTGTCAAAGCTATTAATTTTCACTACATGTTAACTTTCTTTTACATTTATTATCTTTTATGTCAAAGTTTTCATTTATTTTCAATTTTTAATACCTGTCAATTTACTTTTACATTTTAATTTTTAATAAGCTTCCTCTAATTTCAGATTTTAATACATGCCAAAATTCTTTTACTTTTGATTTTACAGTATGCCAAAGTCTTCTTTTAAATTCAATTTTTTTAATTAATGCCAAATTTCTTTCACATTTATTTTTTGTACATGTTAAAATTTTCATTTACTTTAAATTTTTAATCCCTGTCAATTTACTTTTACATTTTAATTTTTTAATAAACTTCCTCTAATTTCAGATTCTAATAGGTGCCAAATTTCTTTTACTTTTGATTATGTCAAAGTTTTCCTTTAAATTCAATTTTTTAATTCTGGCCAAATTTCTTTCACATTTATTTTTATGTGTATGTCAAAGTTTTCATTTACTTTCACTTTTTAATACCTGTCAATTTACTTTTACATTTTAATTTTTAATAAACTTCCTCTAATTTCAGATTCTAATAGGTGCCAAATTTCTTTTACTTTTGATTTTGCTGTATGTTAACGTTTTCCTTTAAATTCAATATTTTAATTCATGCCAAATTTCTTTCACATTTATTTTTATGTGTGTGTCAAAGTTTTCATTTACTTTAAATTTTTAATCCCTGTCAATTTACTTTTACATTTTAATTTTTAATAAACTTCCTCTAATTTCAGATTCTAATAGGTGCTAAATTTCTTTTACTTCTAGCTTTCTGCTACGTGTCATAGTTCTTATCCAATTTCAGTTCTTTGCTAAATGCCAAATTACTCTTGGCTTCAATTTTCTACTCAGTTTCAAAAGTTTTCATCTCAAAGTTATTAACACTTTTGGGTGAGCCATATTAATTTTCTGATGAGAGATGACGGAATATTTTCTAGCAACTTTCAGCGATTTTATGTCTAAGCACAAGTCCAGCAAAATACTTCGGCTTTGTGCGGCCACGTCTGGGTCCGCCTTTTATCTAGTCGGTTGGCGCGGTGTATTTGTAACGACCAGGTGTCGCGCGAAGTTGTAAGAATGAGTTCTTGGTTCCACTGTGGTTCAATGTCTGTCTCTGACAAATCAGCTGACTGAAATGTCAAGAGTTCGGTTTCGGGGTTTTATTTGTTGTTTAAGTTTATCTTTTGCCGGTGCACTGGAACTCGGCGAGGATTTGTATTTAGTTGCTAATGTTACGCGTCTCGGTAAAATCATACACTCTGAATCTATAAAGAAAGGAGACAAAGTGAGTTCTTGCCTCACATATAGAAGACCGAATGGAGTGGGTGTGTTATCATTGACAGAAATTTGTCAGTTTGATACTTCGGTAGGATCAGAAGAAAAAGAATATAGTTTTAAGGTAAGTTGAACGGAAACAATATTAAATTCATCTAAATCCGATACGTTTTATGTAACATGGGGATTTTTCAATGCGAGGAAAAAGATTTCCATCAGTTGCATGAACTAATTATAAAGAAACCAGCGGGAAATTTTCACCATTGAATACAGGAGCTCAAAGTAATTATGGAATTGTTGTATCACTAAAACTTTTGCATGGAGGATTGATTCAGGCCAAACAAGGGCAACCGCTATTATTTCAAGGAACAACGATTACTCAAAAAATGGGATTTCCTGATGTTATTATGCCTGTGCTTAACCGGGGCGGGGTAAGTCATCTTGTTACACTACCCCCGCCCCCTCGTAAGCCTGTAGCTCGGTCCAAGCAGGCTTATCCCTTGTGGGACTTTGTAGGCTCCATTCAAATGCATACCACGGATTACCGAAATAAGAAGAGAGATAGAAAAAGAAAAAAATCTTCTAACGAAGGCTAACCCAGAAGGGGTTAGTGGGAAATCATCTGCTCATTTAAGGCAGAGGCAGGTTAAACAAGGATCGTGTCCTTCTAAATTTTTACTCAGCCACCTCGTATTGTAGAAAGAATGAAGAGGTAGGAAAATAAAACGTCCACTGAAAGATAACCCAGAAGGGTTCAGAGATATAGACGGTCAAGCAATATTCATCTACTCATTTAAGGTAGAGATGGGTTCTACTAGGATCGTGTCCTTTTAAATTTTATTCCGCCAACACGTATTATAGAAGTAATGAAGAAAGGATAGGAAAGTTAAAACTTCCACTGAAAGATAACCCAGAATGGGTTAGAGCTATAGACGGCCAAGCAAAATTCATCTACTCATTTAAGGTAGAGATGGATTCTACTAGGATCGTGTCCTTTTAAATTTTATTCAGCCACCACGTATTATAGAAGTAATGAAGAAACGATAGGAAAGTTAAAACGTCCACTGAAAGATAACCCAGAAGGGGTTAGAGCTATAGACGGTCAAGCAAAATTCATCTACTCATTTAAGGTTGAGATGGGTTCTACTAGGATCGTGTCCTTTTAAATTTTTATTCAGCCACCACGGATTGTAGAAAGAATGAGGAAACGCCACTAAGGCTTTGTCGGACTTGAACTGTGCATGGCGAGTCAGAAGCACATCCACGGCGTCACGCCGGCCCTTGGTCAGGGCTCGATATTGGCCTCGGTATCGAAAACCAAAGGTGCACTCGCAGCCCAGCAACCCAAAAAATCTGGTCTACCAGTACACCTCAGACCCTCAACCCCAAGACCAGTCGGAGAAGCTTCCAGTAACCTAACCAACTGATTGCAGGAGCTCTACCGCACTGGGCATCTCCCTCTGACCGCAAATCGACATTCGCTCGAAGGTTTTCCCCAAAGTCCCCAGCAGGGGTTAAAATTTCGAAGACAATCTTTAATGTGGAATTCCTACGGCAACGCGGCCTACGTAGGGTACCATGTGGGAGGGGTTTTGACTCATTGTCAAGCGAGGGAGTGTGAAAAAGTGGACTAATTTACAAGAGGTATACCGGCCGCTAGGTTGGGTAGGTCCTCAGCGGCACATTGGTATCCTGTAGTTACAAGTTAAGCTGGCTGGATGCCTTCTTAGGGCTACCAGGATGTATTAGTGGTTATATGGAAAGATCGTTTCTTTCGCGGTACGGGGCCAGTCTGTCGACGTGGACAGTTCGCATCTTTCCACCGTGACATTTTTTTATCTTGAAAACCACTTCGGTTACAGCCTCGGTGATCTTATATGGCCCATTCCAGTCGAACTGAAGTTTTCGGCACCGCCCAATTACGCGTCTTGGGAAGTATAACCAAACAAGTTGATCTACTTGGAAACTGGGTTTCTTTGACCTAAAGTCATAGTATGTCTTCATACGCCGGCTCGCAGTGTTCAGCATAGCTCGATTATTCTCGTCGATCGCATTCAGTGTCGTGGCCAGATTATCAAGGTATTCACTGAGGGGCATAACTTCCGTAGGTGGGCTTCCCAAGACCATCTCTAGTGGTAAGCGAAGCTCTCGGCCAAAGAGGAGCTTAGCTGGTGTCTGTTTAGTGCTATCTTGAACACTCGCGCGATATGATAGTAGTAAGTAGTAAGCCAACTCCGAATGCAGCGTAGGGTGAGGTCATCCTCCTGCTGCTTAGCTATATCCTTTTGGGTGGTGATTAGGCGGATTATGATTGTGTGTTTCTCTTCCAGCCGTTGACAATATTGGCACTCAGTCGTTGAACAAGGAAGACGCGACATTGCATCTGCGTTACTGTGATTTTTTCCTGGGCGATGCACGATTTCGAAGTCATAGGCTTGCATGCGTTCTATCCATCTTGCTACTTGTCCTTCGGGGCACCGAAGGTTCATCAACCATCTCAATGATGCATGTTCTGTTCGAATTGTGAACTTTTTTCCCAGCAAGTAGAGCTGAAAATGTGCGCAGGCTTTGACTATCGCAACCAATTCTATCCAGGTGACACAGTAGTTTCGCTCAGGTCGACTGAATGTTTTGCTGTAATATTCCACCACGTGTTCCATCCCGTCTTTCACCTGTGAGAGAATAACTCCCCAAGCGTGTTGGCTGGCGTCAGTGTCCAGGATAAAAGGCCGATTTTCATCAGGCTGTGTAAGGATAGGTGCAGTTGTTAAGCGGTCTTTCAATTCCTGAACGCTTCTTGGCAGGCCTCTGTCCAGAGGAACTTTCGACCTTTCTCCGTAAGCTCCGTTAATGGTTTCGCGATAGCTGAGAAGTTTTTAACGAATCGCCGGTAATAAGCACACAGACCATGAAATGACTGGATATCCCCTCGCGTTTGTGGTCGCGGCCAATTCTTGACAGTATTAGTCTTGTCGGGATCTGTCGACAAGCCTGAGTCACTGATGACGTGTCCTAGGAATTTCACCTCCCTCTGACACAACTGACAATTCTTCGGTGAAACTTTTAGATTTGCTACTCTTAATGGGGCTAAGACAAGGCGGAGATTTTCTACCATTTGCTCGAACGTGGGGCCATGTACGATAACATCGTCCAAATATAATAGGCACGCCTGAGGTGGAATTCCTTGGAGGACGATTTCCATGAGCCTCTGAAAGGTTGCACGGGCATTAGTTAGTCCAAATGGCATAACTGAAAACTCCCACAATCCACTGCCTGTAGTGAACGCGGCCTTTTCGCGGTCTTCTTCTTCCACTTCTACTTGCCAGTAGCCCGACTGCAAATCTAATGTCGAAAACCAAGTTAAACCGGCGAGTGCATCAAGAGTTAGATCAATACGTGGCAGCGGATACGAATCATTTTGGGGACCTCGTTTAGCCGCCTGTAGTCGACGCAAAACCTAGTCGAGCCATCCCTTTTCTTCACCAGCACGACTGGGGAGGTCCAAGGGCTATTGGATGGATTGATAACCCCTTGGGTTTTCATCTCGTGTACTAAATTTTCCGCTTCTTGACGTATGGCTAGGGGAAGCCGCCTTGGAGGCTGTTTAATCGGTTTGTTTCTGCCTACGTCGATCTGATGTCACATTATCGCTGTTCGGCCGAGGTCATGTTTTGCTCGCGCAAAGACATCTCGATGTTCCACCAGTAGCTTTTCCAGTAACCTTTTCTGTTGCTCATCCAGGTGCACAGTTGTAGCTTCCAGCAATAAGCATAACTCGGGTGGTAGATTATTGATGTTCAATGTTACTGCCTCCGCAGAACTGACAACTTCCACGTCGGCGAGAGAGGTGTTAGCCTTGAGTTCGATTGGATTATCCGTTAAGTTTGTCACACGAACTATCAGATTTTCATTGTTGGACTGGCAGACCGCTGGTTCCATCCAAAGAGAAGGAGGGATATTCTTTGGAGGTATCAACACGGTTTTCTGTTCACAAACTAGCGGGTTGAAAACTGCTACGAAGCAGGAGGAATCGGGTGGTATTGTACAGTCCCGTATTGTTCTGACAAAAATGTCCGTGCCCTCCTCTTCGATTATCGGAACGAGTTCGTGGGCTATTTGAATAGTGTGGTTTGCTAAGTCGATTGAGCACCTGTCGCCTGCAAGAAAATCCATCCCGATGATGTAGTCATCGAAGACATCAGCTACGTAGAAGGTGTGTATTGTGGTAAAGTTTTTTATAGCTACTTTTAACTCAATGACGCCGTCCACTATGCTGGTTCCTCCAGTGATATTTCGAATCCGCGTTAAAGATGGATTAAGACTATAAGGGTGTTGCAAACGGCCTAATACGCCCCTGTGGAGAATAGAATGCGTCGCTCCGGTATCCACAATCATGTGGCAGATAAGTCCTCCAATTTTTCCTTTTATCTTGATGGTACTACAAATCGTACCTTGGCTCACAGTTATTACAGGTGGAGGTGGTAGCCTCCAAGCTGGTGCTTTCGTAATGTCCAATATTTCTACGTGTTCTAGGGTTATTGGTGTGGCAGGAATTGGGATACAACTTTCTGGTGTATGGTGTCTGATCGCAGTGTGGGTGTCCGGTGTAAGGTTGTTCGCTAGTGTGTTAGTGGAAGGTGGGTGGTGTATCAGTGCATTAGTGGGAGAGGAGGAATGGGTTAGTGTGATAGTGGGATTTGGATGGTTTGTTAGGGCGTTAATGAGAAGTGGACTGGAGATTAGTGTATTAGTAGGAAAGGAGGAAGGTATTAATGTGTTAGTGGAGAGAGGGGGTGGATAGTGTTAATGTGTGCTGTGTTTGAGGCGGAAGTCATTGGTGTTTGAGTAGAAAGTGTGCCAGTGTTTGATATGGTGTTTGGTGTACTGTTAGTTAGTGTTTTATTGTTTGTTGTACTAGCGATTGGTGGAAGGTCGATTAATACTGAAAAGTTGGGAATTTGTGTAAGGTTGGTTAAATACTGAAAAGTTGGGATTTGGTGTAAGGTTGATTAATGGTGAAAATTTGGGGACTGGTATAGGGTAAGTTATGGTCTTGCCGAGGACGTGCTTGCGGACCGTACTTGGAGCATTGGTGACGTCCGCTGGTCTTCGCTCCCCGAGACCAGCTGACTTGTGTTTAAAATTCCTCCCGAATTGGACGAAGTGACACCCATACTATCCTCTCCATTACCGAAGAGCTGCTGGGTCTGAACTTGCTGCGAGCTCGGCCAAGATACGCCGTGTGACAACGGACTTTCTGCGGAAACGGATATAGGACCTGGTATATTCCTCCTCGAGTTACTGGGTAACAGCCGGATATTAATATCTCTATTAGTAGGACGCCCTTCAATCAGCTCAAACTCTACTCTGCTCCCTGGTGCTAACTCATTCTCCGGATTTACAATTGGGCTTTGGAGGTTGGCGAAGTGAAAGAAGACATCTATTTTGTTCTCTTCACGCATTATAAAACCAAACCTTCGTCGAAAATCGCATCGACGGATAGTTCCTGTGACGCTTTGGGCTATAAGATCGGGTTTAGACGAGGTGCTAACGGATATAGGAGCTGTTGAATCTGGTTGAGCTAGCTGCGGTTCCCTCACGCTAGCTCGCTCGCGTTTCCCGACAACATCTGTGTTGAATTTCTCCCTGTCGGTTCCCTTCTGAAGTCCGGAGGTTCCCTTGGTGGAGGTCTATTATTACTCGTTGCCACGGCGACTCGTATAATTCGCCTCGCGGCTCGGGTTGCTCGATGATTAGCTTCAATTCGCAAAGCTGTTTGGACAGCCTCTTGTAATGTAGATGGATTGAAGTCTCGCACCCTTTCTTGAACATCTAGGTTAAAAATTCCGTCTAGGAAATGTTCCAAGGCGATTTGATCCCTGGCATCCTCCGCACAGTATGGGAACTTGAGCCTAGTCAGCCGTAAAAGATCCGTGGCAAATTCTGGAAACGTCTCTCCATTCTTCTGGACTCTTGTGCTGAGCTGGACGTGACTAAATGACTGCTTATACTCAGCCCCGAATTGGATAGAGAGCGCATTTCTCGCCTTGGTATACGATCTTCTGGCCTCTTGACTTAAGGTCTCGTAGAATACCAAAGCCGTGCCGCGCAGGGATACAGCGCTTTCGTTCTGTTATGCCACCCGTTTGTTTCTGCGAATGCTTCGAAGTGTAATTCATAATGATTCCACGGTGCCTTGCCGTCATATTCCGTGGGAAAAAGCATTGGTCTTCTTATAGGCTGGTCCGTAGCTGTATGCTGCGGTCGATGAGGTAATGTAGAAGGTGTCTCGCCTGCTTGCTGAGACCCTGCTGGGCTAGAACAGTTACTCGCAGGTCGATTTGGCTCAACTTGCTTAGTGTCATGGCTATCGGGGCTTTCTCTGGGAATTTTCGAAGTCGACGGCGTAGATTGGCCGTTAGGCGGTGGAATATTAGCTGCTTTGTCGGCGGATTTGACATTGGAGTGACCCTCCGTATCATCCATTACTCTATTGACAAATGCAGTTCCACTTAGAACTGAAACATCGGCCGTCTGCCTTTGTAGTGCACTTAAGTCTTCCCTGAAGGAAGTATGCTGCCCCTTCAAAGCCTTCACCTCGTTGCTAACTTCTAGAATTTTATTTGACTGAGAACTAAATTTGTCGTTCAGCTCTTCGAGCTTCTGCAGAATTTTATCCAGCTGATCTTCGGCCATGCTTCTTGTTTTCCCCTTGTTTTGGTTGTGGCCGAGAATTGATGATTATTCGCGAAAGTAATTATAGCCTCGTTCTGCTTCGAATCACGGGAGTTATGAAGGACTTACCGGTTACTGGAAGGCAGAATTGAAACCGAACTTGTTTGAGGGGGGAGAGGTCCAGGTAGGTAGCTTACCTACTTAACAATTGATAAAATAATTCTTATTTTGCCTACGACTGAGGATATGGGGACTCTTTCCGATGTCGTACAGGCAAAGGACGAAACGCTCGCAATAACGTCTACCTGTTTAATAGAAGTTTCCGTTCGTTGTCCCGAATTTATATATAACGTGCAAAAATAATGAAAAATTATTCAGAAGATATCCGAAATATTTCACTTATACCAACGGCAAAACAAAAGGCCGGTCTCTCTCTCGTTGGTTAAAGTTTAAATGGCAAATGAGTAAACCTAGGACTTCGGCCAATCGTTTATGTTCCACAAATGTTGGTAACAGATGTAGGGTTAGTCTGGAGAAAATTTTGAATTCCACAGATTGTTAATGAACGAGAACTTAACGAATATTGCAGAGATCGAATCTTGTATTTTATCTGTTGTTCACGAGCGCGGATTAACGAAGATTTTGACAATTTGTTGCTGGTCCGCAAATCTGAAATTGCGGAAAATTCTTTACTATAAAATCTTTTGCCTTTTGCAAACCACCGATCAGCAAATATAAAACAAACGTAGGAAGTTATTGAATATTTCAAAGCTCACTTAATCAAATATAGAACAAATATAGAAGATATTTTTCCTTCGTTAAACCGGTGATTAACGAATATCGAGCAAATGTAGAAAATTATTGAGTACTTTATAGCTTGAATTATCCAATATAAGCCAAATATATAAAATCGTTTACCCTTCGTAGATTCGATTTACAAATATAAAGCAAATATAGAAAGTTATTTGGTACTATATAGCATTAATTATCCAATTATCCCATATACGACAAATATAGAATGTCCATAGTCTTTTGTAGACCGTCGACTAGCAAATATGAACCAAACGTAGAAAATTTTTGAATATTCAACATTCACTAGATTAAATATAAAGCAAATTTAGAGAACCGTTTGTCTTCGTTAGACCGTCGATTAACAAATATCTAGCGAATGTAGAAAACTTTTGAGCTCTTTATAGCTCGCTCGATCATGAAACAAATAGAAAATCTTTTGTCTTTCGTAGACCGTCGATCAGCCAATATAAAACAAACGTAGGAAATTATTGAATATTTCAAAGCTCACTTAATCAAATATAGAACAAATATAGAAGATATTTTTCCTTCGTTAAACCGTTGATTAACAAATATGGAGTAGATGTAGAAAATTATTGAGTACTTTATAGCTTTAATTATCCAATATAAGACAAATATTAAAACAAAGAAAAGATCTAGAAAATATTTTTTGTACTTTCCACTAGTATGCTTGCTGATATATAAAAAGAAAAGAAATCTTTTGGAAATATAAAAGAATTCTTTATGATTTGAATCCTTCCCGAATAATTACAACTAATATAGAAAATATTTCGTACCTCGTACGGCTTTGTTTCGCAAATTTAAGAAAATATTTCTGTATTTTCTAATTGTGTGTTCGCAATATGAAAATTTCGTAACCAATATAGGAAGTATTTTGAACCTTGTACGTCGTTCTTTGACAAATATTCAAACAAAGAAAAGATCTAGAAAATATTTTTTGTACTCTCCACTAGTATGCTTGCGGATATATAAAAGGAAAAGAAATTTGTTGGCAATATAAAGGTATTATTTATGATTTGAATGCTTCCTTAATAATTACAACTAATATAGAAAATATTTCGTACCTCTCTTTCCTTTACATTTTAATTAGCAACTAGACACTATCAGAAATATCTTACTTGTAGAATGTACAGCTAATACCTAGCGGTAGTACGGCAATACGGCTACATTTACGGAAACTCCTGATTTGATATAACCCTTCTTTTGTAGGTTCCATTGCAATGCATATCGGCAAAATTTACTCCTGTGCTTCCCTTCTACTTCCAGCAACGCCTTATTCGAATCGAGGGTTAGTGGGGGGGGGGCCCTGAATAGGACTGAAGTAGACCCCACACTTGACACAAATGTTACCTTTTTAACTTCGTGTGTCCCACTTCTTCCTGAAAACTTTGTGTGGTCTGCTACAAGCACCGCTACCTCGCCACCTGGCCGAGCGGTCACCAGTTGGAGGTGATTTGGTCTGGGTGATTTGTGCAATATTTGTGGAAAATGCGTCGAATCCCAACCACTTGTGGGAAGCGGGGATCACCTGGGGTTCTTGGTATTCTCCTCTGAACGAGGTACGATTGAGCGGAGCCCGAGTGCGCTGGACTGCCGGCTTCTGTATAGTTGTGTGTTTTGTCTAATCTGCCTTACTCCAGTTCCTTGGATTTATTTATTTTTTTTTTAATTTTAACAAAAACTTTCTTGGCTTCCAAGTTCACAATTCGCTTGCTCTTTTCCTAACCTCTGAGACTACTCTGATCTATCTCGACTTACATTACATTTTTCGCGCCTACGTGACTAAAACCTATTCCTAAATTCTCTTCAATCTTTTACATAATAGCCCTGGGCCGACCTCTATCTGTCAAAGCTATTAATTTTCACTACATGTTAACTTTCTTTTACATTTATTATCTTTTATGTCAAAGTTTTCATTTATTTTCAATTTTTAGTACCTGTCAATTTAGTTTTACATTTTAATTTTTAATAAGGTTCCTCTAATTCATGCCGAAATTCTTTTACTTTTGATTTTACTGTATGTCAAAGTCTTCTTTTAAATTCAATTTTTTTAATTAATGCCAAATTTCTTTCACATTTATTTTTATGTGTATGTCAAAGTTTTCATTTACTTTAAATTTTTAATCCCCGTCAATTTACTTTTACATTTTAATTTTTAATAAACTTCCTCTAATTTCAGATTCTAATAGGTGCCAAATTTCTTTTACTTTTATCTTTCTTCTACGTGTCATATTTCTTATCCAATTTCAGTTCTTTGCTAAATATCAAATTTCTCTTGGCTTCAATTTTCTACTCAGTTTCAAAAGTTTTCATCTCAAAGTTATTAACACTTTTGGGTGAGCCATATTAATTTTCTGATGAGAGATGACGGAATATTTTCTAGCAACTTTCAGCGATTTTATGTCTAAGCACAAGTCCAGCAAAATACTTCGGCTTTGGTCGGCCACGTCTGGGTTCGCCTTTTATCTAGTCGGTTGGCGCGGTGTATTTGTGACGACCAGGTGTCGCGCGAAGTTGTAAGAATGAGTTCTTGGTTCCACTGTGGTTCAATGTCTGTCTCTGACAAATCAGCTGACTGAAATGTCAAGAGTTCGGTTTCGGGGTTTTATTTGTTGTTTATGTTTATCTTTTGCCGGTGCACTGGAACTCGGCGAGGATTTGTATTTAGTTGCTAATGTTACGCGTCTCGGTAAAATCATACACTCTGAATCTATAAAGAAAGGAGACAAAGTGAGTTCTTGCCTCACATATAGAAGACCGTATGGAGTGGGTGTGTTATCATTGACAGAAATTTGTTAGTTTGATAATTCGGTAGGATCAGAAGAAAAAGAATATAGTTTTAAGGTAAGTTGAACGGAAACAGTATTAAATTCATCTAAATCCGTTACGTTTTATGTTACATGGGGATTTTTCAATGCGAGGAAAAAGATTTCCATCAGTTGCATGAACTAATTATAAAGAAACCAGCGGGAAATTTTCACCATTGAATACAGGAGCTCAAAGTAATTATGGATTTGTTGTATCACTAAAACTTTTGCATGGAGGATTGATCCAGGCCAAACAAGGGCAACCGCTATTATTTCAAGGAACAACGATTACTCGAACTAACTAACTAGAGCTATTAATTAAAAAAATTAATTGAAAAAAAAACCATTTCAAAACATTTTTTTTTCTTTTTGTTCCAATAGTCTCAGTCAATTATTTTTTTTCAATATATATACATATATAAGTATCTCAACTAAAAAGAATAACTAATGCATATAATTTTTTTTTATCAAATATGCCTAGGGTTATATAATAAGGTATTATAGTCATAAGGTAATAAAAATACATACACCAATTTACCTATATAAAAATAAAAGTAATGATAATACCTATATTTAGATTGTAGGTAGTAAAAAAAAACAATGATTAGACTATATAACTCTAATCAAATATTGTAACCTTTTACGGCGGAGCTTCAACATCCATTCCAACAAATATTTTCTAATTCTTTTCAAGAAATACAAAATTTCTCTTTAGGGGAAGGTGTTATGAATCCACATCACCTTCTTCAGATTCATAACTCCCTAATTACCTAAATGCAATATCTATACATTATTTATGCATCATTTCACAAAAACCTAAAAATAAATCTTAAACTCATTTCATATACAAAAATTGTTCATTTCATATACAAAAAACTTTAAGCCATTAGCACACTCAGAAACAGGTGTCATGTCTCAACATTCCTCGGGGCACCCGCAAGATAATAGAATAAACACGTCACCGCGAAGTAGCTACCGTTCATCAGAACGAAAACATGATCTACGATCCCTTCTGAGTACTGACCGTCGGGCTAGCACTCTTATGTAATTATATGTTCGTTTATCATTTTCCACATGCTACTGGTGACCCTGAAAATTGTCTCTGATTGTTTTTGTGATATCCCAATTGTTGACCGATTTTTGAAATTCGAGCTTTTCCGTTCAAGACGAAAAGCCAATTTTCAATTATTTTTCTGATTTTTGTTATTTGAGCGTTTCCGTTTAAACAAAAATCAGAATTGTGATTTTCAATTGTTTATTCGATTTTTGTCATTTGAACGTTTCCGTTTGGACAAAAATTGCCTATCCGACAATTCCCACCAAATAGGGAAATGGAAAATCGACCAATTCTAATTGGTTAAGGAATTGGTTCGATTTTTAATAAATAGGCTGTTGAAGCGAAGTCGCAGAAGAGAAGTTTTAATAAGTTCAGCCTGGAGAGTCCCCCTACCCAAGGTAAGGCCTCCAGTGTTTACCAGTGCAATTATAGTGTAGGGAAAAGTTTAAACAGAAGTTTTTCTTTGACTACTTTATAGTAAATTCAAAAAGAATATTGTATGAAGTGAAAGCCTTCAAGTGAAAGGGAATAAAAGGTTATTAAAAAAAATACACAACTAAAAGTAGTGATTATTTTCAACAAACAAAAGGGAAGTTGTACAGTGGTGTACAACAAAAACTACGTTATAATCCAAGTGGCGTGTAACAAGTTATTTATTCTTTGCTAGAGGGCCCCATTCCTGCCCAAATTGAAGAAAGAAGACAGCTAAAAGAAATAAACAACACTACAATAATCCTCCTTCCCGGAAGACACTAGAGATTCCTGGTTTTGGCAGCTGGAAACATCCCACAAAAATTGAGAAAAAAAATGTGGTAAAAGTAAGCTATTGAATATTGAATAGCTAAAATTAAATACAGAAAACATTTTTTTTATATATATATTTTACATTCTATATTTAATTTATTTATTTATATTACCATATTTACAAAAAAAAATTAATAAGTCTCAAGTGTTCAGGTAAAAAAATGTTTCCCTCTCCTTACTATAAATACACACAAATACATATAAATCTGAAGTTATTTAAATTCTGATTTTGTAAAGAATACCAAAACGTCGAACCTGAAGGCAGGGTTGTTTGCATCAAAATTGCAAAGGACATAAACGTACTGACCCAGATCTGAACTTGGTTGATAACCAAAAATTTGTTCAAAAAATGGATTGTTTTCTATAATTTTTATGTTTTTTCATACTCTTTGTTCCCCTATCAAGAACTCTTCTTTTTCAGAACTACTAATACGTTTTTTTGCAGTGGATAATATTGTATCAAAATCTTCTGCTGTTAACTATTACTTCTCTGTTTACTATTCAACTGTCAACTGTTTTCATTGTAAATTGCCAAAAATTCTATGGTTTTGCCTACTCGACTTTCGTCTTGTTCCGATTTTGAAACGGCAATAAATTCTCTATCTCTCGAAAATGCAAGCCCTCCAGCCCGAGAACAGAGAAAAATTCACATTGTAGCAGACCATCCACAAATTGGTATCGCGAACACCGTTCGGGTAAACGTTTCCGACGACTTAGTTTAGTTAGGTTTCACACAAAAACTAGAAGTTTACCCACTTTGACTTTAGTATCAGCAAAGGCCCCAACTAACCTTAGGGTTACACCTGCAAGTACAGCTTGCATGCAAGCCTCCCTACCAACGCGATTTTAAACTTGACAGCAGAAGGCAGCTCGGTTGATGTGTTATCAGCTTGCATGCAAGTTCATTTAAAAAATGGCATCGAGACGTAAAGTCTTGCGTATATTGGTAAAATTATAGCAATAAAGGAAGTAGCAGAATGATAAAAACCCAAGAAAAAATTAAGAGGAAGGCGTTGGTAAATGATGTAATGCAAATGATCCCAGAAAATCTCATTTTCCCAGAATAAATTTATCAAATTCTCTCAAGCATTTCTTTTCCGCCATTTTGAAAACTGTATAAATGCAAATTACTATCTCCCAGCTGCCATGGTTTTTTTCATCATGCAAGTTCGCTGAAAGCTGAGCTGCCATGGTAGTAGAGGTTACACGCGCAAGAAGTATGGCAGTGCAGATTGCATGCAAGCTGTACTTGCAGGTGTAACCTCCGGGTAAGTCAGTTTCAGACAATTTTGTCATTACAAATTGTAGTAAAGACTCTCTGGAAAACAACAGAAAAATGCCACTAAACTATGAAAAGATAGTTAAATTAACTGCCCAAATGGTGGCCCTATACTCAGGTGAGGCTAGTCCCGAACTTGTAAGAGAGCTGCAGACTTTCATTGGATGTTGTAGACAAGTTCAACAATGCCTAGAAGATGAAGAAAATCTGCATTTCTACACAATTTCCAAACAAGATTGCGAGGAAATGCATACATGCTTGTTTCTTCTAGTACTTTTTCCAAGTTTGGAGATGAACCAATTACTTAATCAATCCTATTTATCGCGGGAAACATACCAGGAGTTAATAAATAAGCTGATTACATGTAAACAGTACCCCATGGAATGGCTCGCATCTTTCGCAAACCGTATCAAACAGCTTCTAACGCAATGCAAGGAAGCTGCAGAATAAAAGTATGTGGCGACAAGTCTCCAAGCTGTGATTACACAACTAGAAGATTTTGCCGTTAATTCCCTAAAATACGGTGTAACGAATTCACTTCTAAGTACACATCTTCTGTCATTAAGTGAGGCAACCTTAAATAGCCTAATAGACAAATGTCTAAACATGGATAGACTATTTCAGGGAAATGCCCACATGCAGCAAGGACACTCATCTTTATATAACTTCCCTAGTTCATAAATGGGTATGCAAGGTCATATCCATTCAGTGCAATGCACTGATGATTTCTGGAACTCGTTTATACAAACTCCATCTAATGCCATCCCAGTAGGTGATCATATAACCCATCAAGCATCAAGTGAACAGCATACACACCAAATACTTCACTCAATTCCGCAACGTACATCACTGTTCTTTCCGTGTTATTAAATGTATAAAAGGAAATAGCGATTGAAAAAATACACAAAAACTTCTATTTAATTTAAATAACTTTATTAAAAACGAAAATCTCCTATTTGAACTCTCGACAAGAAGTGACATTAAAAAACAACAATTGACAAAATTTAAAGAAAACGACTAACTGAGATGACAATTCTCTTTAACAAGAAAAATAGACACAGTAGTGAATCACAGTAACAATGAGATTTAGCGATGATAACAACAGTGGGATTATTACATTACACATGATGGGTATAACTTTTGTTATTAGATATAACTTACAGATGTTGTTGTTGTTAACATACTGCCCCCCTCGTCCGGGGACGAAAGAAGATTTAAGGACTGTAATTGGTAGTGACAGGTGTGATGAAATCTACTGCCCGCCCTGAAGTATCCTCACTGCCAGGAAATTCATCGTTGTCTTTAAGAGGCAGCGCACAGACTTTATTAATTGGTCGTTTAAAAAGATGTCCCCTTGATTTATTAGTAATAACTCTAACAAGTCCGTCAGAGCCTGGATGGACTGCTGTGATACGCCCAAGAGCCCACGTTGCAGGAGGAAGTATATCATCTCGTATGAGAACTAAAAGTCCTGGCCGAAGGTTATGTTGTTGTCGCAGCCATTTTGTCCATACTTGCAGATTATTTAAATATTCTGCAGACCAGCGTTTTCAGAAGTGGTTGCACATATGCGTAACCAGTTTCCATCTTGACAGTCGATTTGGATTAATAACTCTTCTGTAAATTCTGGAACGGTGAGAAGAGAATCACCAATCAAGAAGTGCCCAAGTGTAAGAACTTCAAGGTCGTCAGCATCGGGACTCATTGGGTATAGCGGTCGAGAATTGAGACACGCCTCAATGTGTGTGAGAAGTGTATAGAGCTCTTCAAAAGTGAGACTGGAGATTCCGGTGACACGCTTAAAATGATGCTTTACGGCTTTCACCCCTGCTTCCCATAGACCTCCGAAGTTTGGAGCACTTGGCGGAACGAAATGCCATTCAGTTCCTTGTGATGTCAGCAGATGAGTTAGTTGAGGTGGCAGTTTAAACTGGCAAAGAAAGAATGACTGTCGTAGCTCCTTCGAGCTGCCAACAAAGTCCATAGACCATAACGAACAAGAATCGGTCCTGCATAATCTAATCCACTATGCAGAAAGGGACGGCTTGGTTGTACTCGCTCAGGCGGAAGGATACCCATCAGTTGTTGCTGCGCAGATGATCTTTGCCTGAAACACGTCATGCAGCGACGAAGAAGGCTTCGAACAATATCTCTGGATCCAAGAAACCAGAACTTTTGTCGAATGTAGCACAAGGTTAGTTGGACTCCTCCATGTAATGTCTTTTGATGAACATTACGCACGATAAGAGCTGATAATGGACTTCCTTTACTTAATTCAAATTGATGTTTTGAGTCGTTAAACATAGAAGCGTTTTGTAATCGTCCACCCACGCGAACAGTCAAAGTTACTGTCTCAAAATATGGAGATAATCGAAGAATCGAGCTACTTGCTGATATAGTTCGCCCTCTTGAAAGCTTCTGATATTCTTTAGGAAAAGCAATTTGTTGATCACATCGAACCCAGAGTAGAAGAGCATTATGGATTTCTTTGGGTGTTAGATCTCCGCTCTCGCGGCATTTAGCGATTTACGAGCAGTTGCATTATGATGAAATCTAAAAATCCAAGCAGTGACACTTAAAAGTCGATTTAAGGATGAGTATCTTAATATTAGATTCCATCGTTGGATTGGCGTATAGGTCGTTGCTGCACTTATACTAGGTGATTTTTCTTCAAGATCTGTTTCAACAATAGGAACAGGTTGCGTTGTAAGCTGCGGCCATGCAGTTGATGAAGATTTCAGCCACTGGGGTCCTTCCCACCACAGATGATGGGTTACTAGCTGAGAAGCAGGAATTCCTGTTGATGCACAGTCAGCTGGGTTACTATTCGAAGTACTTCCATTTTGCAGTTGGCACAAGTTCCAGAATTTGACTCGCTCGATTTGCAATGAACGTCTTCCATTTTGACGGATGAGCTTTTAGCCACGTGAGTACGTTCAGTGAATCCGTCCAACAGTAAATTGGAATGCTTTCGAGAGCTAAGGTTGATTCCAAGCTGTTGACCAGCTTAGCTAGTCGATGAGCACCCATTAACTCCAATTTGGGAATAGTCACTGGCTTCAACGGGGCAAGTTTTGTTTTTGCACATAGGAGGGATATTTGGACACTATTACAGTCCTGCACTGCTCGAAAGTAGACCACAGCTGAAAAAGCTTTTTCTGATGTGTCAGAAAATGCATGAACCTCATAAAATTTCGTCGAAGAATGTATACCAATCAACCTTGGAATAGAGATGTTCTGTAGATATTCGAGTTCTTGTCGGAAGGTTATCCAGTCACGAGCAATATTTTGGGGAAGTGGTGTATCCCAGTCTAGCTTCTGTAACCATAACCTCTGGATCATAGATTTCGCTATTAGAATGGTTGGTGAGATGAATCCTAGGGGATCATAGAGCTTAGCAACATCCGAAAAAAACGTTCTTTTGGTAAGTATGCGTGGTAAATCTGGTATTTTCACTTGAAAGTTAAAGCAATGTTTTGATGACTGCTTCCTTTGATAAGTTTACTTCGACGTTGGATCCCTGAGCTCCAATCAGTTGTAAAGCTTCGTCAGAGTTAGAAGCCCACTTGTGCAATTGAAAGCCGCTAGCTTTAAGAATGTTGACTAGTTCACGTTGAGCTTTGATGGCCAACTGAACAGTGTCAGCACCAAAGAGTACATCATCCACGTAGAAGTGATTTCGAATTACATCTGACCCAATTGGATATGTAAACTATTTATCCTCTGTCAGTTGTAGAAGCGTCCGGATGGCCAGATACGGAGCAGATGATGTACCATAAGTATCGGTAAGAAGACGATAGCTTTGAATTGCCGCTGATGATGCTTGTCGCCATACTATTCTTTGAAGATCACAATCTCGTCTGTCTACTCGAATCTGCCTGTACATCATCCTGATATCTGCAGTAAATGTGATTAAGTGATGTCTCTATCATGATATTATTACACAAAGATCTGATTGTAATTTTGGTCCCACGGCCAAATAATCGCTCAGCGATAATCGTCCTTTTGACGGTTTTGATCCGTTAAAAATTACACGAAGCTTAGTACTGACATTGTTTTCTCGTAATACACCATGATGGGGTAGGTAGAAGTGGCAAGCGGGTTGATGATTGCCCTGTTCGTCGGCGATTAATTCCATATGGTGATTGTAATATTCTTCCATGAAATCAGTATAGCGAGTTTTCAAGAGGTTGTTGGAGAGAAACCTTTTTTCAACTAATAATAAACTTCTAACTGCATTGGACAATGAATCACCAAAAGCTATTTGGTTGGTATATTCGTGGCGAATAGGTAGTCTTACTATATATCGACCATCTGTCTCACAGGTTGCTCCTCTTCTGTAAGAGTTTTTTGAGTAGATGGAACCTCCTCTAGTTGCCAAAACTTTTGAAGAAGAGCATCTAATTGGTCTGAGGAACTATCTGGATAGGTGTGATGTTCGTTAGCTTCAGATAGTTTTTGATATGGCTTGGTATCAATAGGTCCTGGTAAAATCCAGCCAAGGGATGTGTTTTGCGCCATTGGACTGCCATGTCGTAGTCCTTCTCGAATTATCAGATTGTAGATATCGGCGCTAATAATTAAATCGATGGAAGTATTGTCAGTAAATCTTGGATCGGCTAGATGTAAGTTCTGAAGATGTGAGAATTCGTTATTTTCCTCATAGGAGGAATTGATATCTTCGATAGTTTAGGCAAAACTAATGCAGCAGTTTGTAACGAAAAGTTCGGCTCGGCAGCAGATTAAATTATCACAGTAACTATAGATTTCACAATTCCGCTTGATGATCCTACGCCTTGCACAGGAATGTTGACTTTTCTTGAAGGTAACTGTAAATATGTTGCAGCAAATGACGAGACAAATGTGGCTTGTGAGCCTTGGTCTATTAATGCACAAATATTGAGCGTCTTCATTGCAGGTGATACCAAAGCAACTTGTGCTGTAGCAAGAAGGGTTGTGTGTGGCCAATGTGTTATCTTCATATTAGTAGTAAGCGCTGTGATGTGACCAGCAGTATAAGATGAAGCTGGATTTAAATTAGATGCAGATTGGTTATCTCTATCTGGCTGCATCGAAGAAACAGCATTGGTAGCACAAGTAGACGAGTCAGCTGGCCTATAAGGAAAAGAATCTTTTGTTGTAAATGTAGCATCGTGTGATGCTGTTGATTACATTGCTTGCATCTGTTGTGTGACGGGCAATTGTCAAATAAATGATCTAGCCGCAAGCAATTGAAGCAAAGTCTTCCCTTAGCCGCGGCGCTGAAGTACAGCTTGCTGTCAAAATGAAGGACAGAAGAGCAGGTGATGCTTTCCAGTGCATTTTGGACATTTACTGAATTTTCCAGTGACTTTATTAGTAGCGACATGTACCATGAGCGGTGGAATCCTGCTTGACGGCTTCTGGTACATAGTCTTATTATTCTCTTTCGGGTTAGCTGCGCTAACATTGATCGCTTCAATTGTATTAAGGCGATGCTGCAAGAAGGTACATAGCTGATCAAACGTAGGAAGAATAGTGGTAGAGCTCAAAGAATTTTCCCAATCTTTCATTGTAACTGAATCTAACCTTTGCACGGTACTAAAGACTAGCCAGTCATACCAACTTTTCACTGGATGGTTTAAAGACTGTAATGCTCTTACAGCTTCATTTGTACCATCATAAAGCTGACGTAGAGTCTCAGCTGATTCGCTTGGCATTGATGGCAACGAAGATAGGAATTTCAAATAGGATGTGACAAGTAGTCGAGGATTTTGATATCTATCACAAAGTAACTGCCATGCTGTGGCATAGTTGGCATCAGTGATCACGGTGTTCCGTAGCAGCTGCTCAGCTGAACCAGAAAGACTGGTCTTCAAATAGTAGAGGTTCTGGGATCCTTTAAGATCATCATTTGAGTCAATAAGACTGAGTGAGTTGAATTTTGGGAAGATTAAAGGTGAAATTGTTGGCCTCTGAAGTACTTTGGCCGTTGGTAGAAGAGTCAGGATAATCACGTTTAAGTTTCTTTACCATCTCTTTCAGTTCGATATATGCTTCACAGTAAATTAGCTCAGCCGTCTCATTCTGATTTTCTTTAAAATATGGAGACACGAGATCTTCACTAGTGCAATCTGATGTAAGCTCATAATGAGCAGACTGAAAGTTATCCCAACATTTGTTCAGCAAGTCAATTCTCATTTGAAAGAAACTTTCATTGAACTTCTCTTTCCCACTGTTCTTCGTATTATCCATAAAGTTTTCGATACGAGTTATCACCTGTGTTTGTTTTCGAATTAGCTTTTCCATTTGAAGTTCGATGTAATGCCAAGATAAATATATGACTGTGTGAGATGAACGCAATTGTTTCAAATTATCCGTCAGTGCAAATGCCATCAAAACTTTTTCAAACTATGTCAGTTGTACTACGTACAATTTCTCGAAACTGCTAGGTGAATGTTACGGCCTCTAGAGGCCTCTTAATGA
This sequence comes from Dioctria linearis, assembly GCA_963930735.1. NCBI lineage: Eukaryota > Metazoa > Arthropoda > Insecta > Diptera > Asilidae > Dioctria > Dioctria linearis. Next base: position 190,950,024 of record OZ005740.1, read on the forward strand.
ATAAATCCAATTTTGCGTAAGCACAGTCATGAGCAACTGATTAAAAACGCTTTCGATTGAATGAAGTGTTTGTAGTTAATAATTTTCCAGTTTTTCACTTTTTCCCGGGTTTCGGCACCAAATGTTCTTTCCGTGTTAGGAAATGTATAAAAGGAAATAGCGATTAAAAAAATCTTCTGTCATTAAGTGAGGCAACCTTAAATAACCTAATATACAAATGTCTAAACATGGAAAGACTACTTCAGGGAAATGCCCACATGCAGCAAGGACACTCATATCTATATAACTTCCCTAGTTCATAAATGGGTATGCAAGGTCATATCCATTCAGTGCAATGCACTGATGATTTCTCGAACTCGTTTATACAAACTCCATCTAATGCCATCCCAGTAGGTGGTCATATAACCCATCAAGCATCAAGTGAACTGCATACACCCCAAATACTTCACTCAATTCCGCAACGTACATCACTGTTCTTTCCGTGTTATTAAATGTACAATAGGAAATAGCGATTGAAAAAATACACAAAAAATCCTATTTAATTTAAATGACTTTACTAAAAACGAATATCTCCTATTTGAACTCCCGACAAGAAGTGACATTAAAAAACAACAGTTGACAAAATTTAAAGAAAACGGCTAACTGAGATGTGTAGACAATTCTTGTTAACAAGAAAAATAGACACAGTAGTGAATCACAGTAACAATGAGATTTAGCGATGATAACAACAATGGGATTATTACATTACACATGATGGGTATAGCTTTGTTATTAGATTTAATTTGCATACCATTCTCCGTCTAATAATCATGAAATTTATAACTATCAATCTCAAACCACTGATAAAAGTGCACCTCTTGTTGCCTCATTAACAGATCAATTCTCACCTAAAAACCATTCAAACAAGCTACCACAAAGACATAATGACCAGCACAAATCCGCATTGTCTAGAGTTTCATATAGAGTTATATTGTAATTTTAAGGGGCATACTTATGGTGACTGCCTAAAGCGTAAGAATACGCCATATTGTATTAAATGCTAAATAGGTGGGCATAGTGCTAAGACCTGTAGAAACAGGAAAAATTATGCACCCGAGAATCCACAAACGTATCGTGCCCATGACACAACCCGAGGTAGCCCGATGGTTTAACATGTGCAACTGAAATGCGATTTCTGTGGAAGACGAGGACATTCCATATCTGAGTGCATGCAGAAACAAAGATGTGGAGCCAGAACTTCGGGAAACACGCACCAGTCGACCGAAAATTTCTCGGCTCGACTTTAAAATCGCATTCTCAATCACTATTAGGGTACTGCCCGCCGCCTGCCAGTAACAGCAAAAATATATCACTGGTTCACTAACCTTTAGACATAGGCAAAAATAATTCGGTTCGGCTAGTAGTGGATACTGGAGCTGTAGTCAGCTTAATCAAACAGAACGCCTTAAATACGATCGATTCAATCAACCGGAATGATACGATTGTGTTGAAAACTCCCTTTGGTGAAGGTAAACCACTAAGTAGTTGTCACGGTAAATTTGGTTTTAAAAGCCCAATACCATGCAATTTTCAAGTTGTGAAAATCAGCACACCGATCTCGCACGACGGGTTGCTAGGAAACGACTTTCTTTCAAAAAATTGTAGCATTGAGGGCCCTAATGAAATTCTCAGATTTGCTCGCACCGAAATCAATTCGACAGAGTTCACAATACCGCTTTATCCATCAATTAATGAGAAACATGCTTGCGATACTGGTTAGAAAAAAGAGAGTAAAAAAAACCATGGAAACTATTCAAACCACCCACTATGTCGAAATCCAAGTAGACAACAGTGCTACCAAACCAGTAAAGAAGCCTCAAGAAATTAGGAAGAAAAATCCAAATACTATTGAATTCCCACAGCCAGTACAAATACCTGTGCGGTCGCACGTAATAGTTAAAGTGCCTTCGACACTAGAGCAAGAAGTGGAATCAGGAGTTTTTTAGCTAATAGTTTGCTAAGCTCCGAAAACAAATGGAATTTAATTCGTGTACTTAACGTTAATAGTCATAGTATTACATTAAAAAAAAACTCACCCTTACCCAAAAGTAATTACTATACCTACAACTTGCAGCCAAGTAGCGATGGCGGCTCTAGTCTATATTCAAAAGTGAACCGTAACTTCACTAACACTAGTTGTCCAAAAAACGAGATTTCACCAACAAAATTAATTAATTCCACATGTTTACTCAAACAGACTCTCTGCAAGTATCACGCCTAGTATGGCTAGAACAAGAATTAACATTAGATAAAACTCTTTCCGAAGATGAAAAACCTTCTATCTTGAATATTTGCCACCATTACAATGACATATTTCACCAGGTTGGCGACAAGCTCACTTATACCAATTCCATTTCGCATACCATTCCAATAGTTTCGAAGCTACCTCCAGTTAATCAAAAAATGTATCGACTTCCAGAGACGCAAAAAGAAGTTATAAATCAACAGCTCCATAAATGCTAGAAAGTGAAATAGTTAAACCTAGCAAAAGACCTTGGAACTTACCGGTGGCGAAAACGATTGGAGGTTGTGGTCATTTTTAGAAAATTAAATGAAAAAACAAAAGGTGACGCTTTTCCATTTTCCACGATTGAAGATATTCTGTACCAACTAGGTCATTCCCGGTATTTCACTACTTTGGATCTTGCCAGTGGCTATAATCAAGTACTGGTTCATCCTAAAGACAGACCCCAGACAGCCTTTAGTACAGCTTATGGGCATTATGAATTTCGGCGCATGACTCGTGGATTGAAAGGAGCACCAGCTACATTCCAACGGTTGATGATTTGCATATGTTCTCACAGGTCTTCAAGGTCTAGAATGTTTCGTTTACCTAGATGACATAGTTACCTATGGAAAAAACATTGAAGATTAAAACAGTAAACTGATAAAAGTTTTTGATCGTTTTCGAGAAAATAAATTAGAGTTACATCCAGAGAAATGCCAGCTCCTAAGGCGCGGACACAAATGTTCCAGTGAGGGAGCCCTCCCATATCCCTTAAAAACAGAATGTGTTCACAACTTTCCCGTCCGCGTACTTTTATACAAGCTCAATCCTTTCTCGGCTTAGCTAACTACTACAGGAAATTTATCCCCAATTTATCCAAGATTGCTCGTTCTATGACTAATATATTGCGAAAACATGTGAAATTTGCGTGGACTGAAAACTGCCAGAATGCTTTTAACGAGATTAAAAGAAATCTCACTACACCGTCACTTCTTATACATATATCCAGATTTTACTCTGCCCTTTAGCTTAACCACGGATGCTAGCCAGGGAGCTCTAGGAGTTGTCCTGTCTCAGGGAGAAATTGGTAAAGATGGCCCTATAGCTTATGCAAGCCGGACTCTAAATAGGGCAGAAAGGAATTACTCGACAATTGAGAGAGAATTACTACCAATTGTTTGAGCTACAAGGAATTTCCGCTGTTATTTGCAAGAGCGTAAATTCACAGTATATACTGACCACAAACCGCTGAAAGGTGTCTTCAGAATCAAGGACCCAACTTCAAGATTAGTTCGATTTCAGCACAAGCTTTCTGAGTTCGACTATTCCATCGAGTATAAGCCAAGGAAAAACAACACAAACGCGGATGCTCTTAGTAGCAATTTTTGTAACTCAGAGAAGGCTGAACATAATTTCTCAAAAATCACTGTACAAGCGCAAGTACATACTCCACCAGACTCACAGGTATAAAACACAGCTCCAGTTCACTGCCATGCAATCACCCGTGCCCAGGCGTAGAATAGCCGTAAGACGAACGACTCACGCGAAATGACAAACCAAATAAGGACACCTTCAGAGTATTCAGTTAATTCTGACCCACAATCTCAAATTAATATTTTTGATGGAAATCAAACTGAGCATAGTGATCGAAATCCTATAGAACCTTATTCTCTCGGATCAAGTAGCCAGCCTCCAAAGATAATCACGAACCCCACAGAAATTCTACTCGTAATAAAAGACTACCACGATTCTGTTTTTGGTGGACATCAGGGTGTTATGAAAACGTATAAATGAATCAAAAAGAAATTTCAATGGAAAAACATGGTGAGGGACATAAAAAATTCGTTAACAGATGTCCTAAATGTCAGAAAAGGAAGTCCAGCTCAGAAACCCGTATGTCAATGACTATTACAGACACAGCGCGAATGCCTAGATATTGTAAGGCCTCTAGAAGATACACATGTGGGAAACACATACATTCTAATATTCCAAGGCAACCTCACAAAGTTTGTTGATGGGTATGCTATACCAAATGCAGAGGCGGAAACTGTAGCGCGAAAATTCTTCGATAAAATCATTACCCTCTATCGCATATCCAAAAATTTGGTTACCGACCAGGGCTCCAATTTCTTAAGCGAATTATTCAAGAAGGTCTGTAAACTTCTCAAAATAAATGAGTTGCTGACATCCGCGGACAACCCTCAATCAAATGGCTCCTTAGAAAGTTCTCATAGATCATTAACTTACCCCAATGGACTGTTTTTTCAGCTTCACCGCTGATGTTCCCTCCAATTTAAAAAGACAACCTGAGCCTGTATGCAATCATCAAAGTTATTACCATCTTCCGAAATACAAAGTACGGAACACATATGCCTTTGCTCGCAAAAACCTCTTATGTAGCAAGAATCGCTCCGCAGAACTTTATGATAAGCAATCACGGCCAATAACTTTTCATGTCGGAGATAAAGTATTACTGAAAAACTCAGCCAAAAAACATAAACTCTCCCAGGTATGGCTAGGACCATATCAAGTGATTGAAGCTCTTAATTAACTGAATACTAAAATCCAAATTGGTAAAACGAAAGTCGTAGTCCATAATAATAGATTAAAACCTCTCTATGAATAGCCTAAAACAAAATATGTATATATATCTCCCCCGACATGGCACGACTATTAATAGGGTTCTATTGCGTCAGCATATCTATTTCTTTCGGCGCAACTCTACCTTTCGAAGTCCAGCCCCTAACGAATACATGGATTATGTTTGCAGATTTGGGAGAGATTTTCTGTTTCCACGACCCATGGAATCTATTTACCCAAATAGATATAAGTAACCTAGAGACGGAAACCATGTTGGCCAACCGTGCGAAAAACATAAACATATAACTGTTTGCACCGAACAGAGTAGTCAAATCCACAACCTAATAGAAACGATCGAAAAGAGTTCCGCTGTTATCAAGGAACTACCAACAACCCGACGTCAGAGGAGATCCCTGGCTGATGGAATAGGAAATGGTTTTCATTTCCTATTTGGCACAATCGATAGCGATAATGAAAAGAAGATATATAGTTGGATTTCCAACCTCGAAACGGATACAAAGGCATTATTAGACTTGGAGAGTCATCAGAGTACGCTTTTCAAATCAACATACGAACAACAAAAGAAGTCCGTACAGACGTTAGATTCGAACCAACGTGAAATCGTAAGAAATGTAAACGATCTGCTCGAGAAGGCGACAGAGGAGATTAGTACCCATCAACGGATTCAAGAGGTAATGACAACAATCAGTTTGCATATTATAGACATAGAGTGAAGACAACAAACACTACTTGAAATATTACCAACTGTAAAAAATAATCAAATCCATCCCTTGCTAATATCACCATCTACTCTGCTAGAAGCCTATTACAAACAAAAGGATTTGGCGTTATTATCCGAAACGCTAGAAGCAAAATCACAGGTCATAAAGGGTAACATTGCAATAAGATTCCCATTCTCAATCCCCGGTTTTCAAGCTCCGGCAAATACATCTATTCCCTATTAAGACACTTAACAACCACTCACTACTTTGGAACACTCCTATCTAGCTAGTCAACTAACCACCCAAGAGTTTGTATTACTTCGACAAGCAGAATTTAAGGAGCACAAAAAGTTATTAATTAATCCCCATAAAAACACGTACGTTGGTCCTTTACTAAATGCACGTTTTAAGGTTCAAACTGTAAAAGAATGACCCCTAAACTTCATATTTAACCCCTTCAATGAGTCGAATCATTGCGAGTATTTGGCTTAAGGTTATGCACCACAACTTCTGGTAAAATTAACCCGACAAAATTCCTGGTTATTCTCTTTCTCTCCCAACCAAAGATCACGATGTCCTGCAAAAGTGGACTGCATAGTTCTAGTCTCAACGATCACGCAGTACTAATACTCAACGAACCGTATCAATTTCAAATTGACGATCAAGTGATATTTTATGAAGATGAAGATCATCATGATATAAAATGATCACAACCAGAACACATACAACCCCAAACTTTGAATTTAAATGAAATCGTTCAGAGCTTACTGAAAGAATTGAATAACTCGAGTTGTTCCAACCGAACTATCTTACTACAGGATGAAAGCTCTAACCAAATTCTAAGCGAGAACACCTACTCCCTAGATGAATTAGAGCAAGAAATACACAATATAGAGACCCAACGTCGTGAAAGAAATAAAACACAAGCCATTCAGCTAAGTTCGCTAAGCTTGAGCTCCATGGCTATCTTATTATTTACTATAATAGGGGTGATTAAGGTAATCAAGTAAAAAGAAAGGCAGATCGTACACCTGGTACAAACGTAGAAATAGTGCCTCAAATTGAGAAAAAGGCATTGACTAAACAATCCAAACCATACATACTGACAAAAACAAAACTACAGAACGTTGAGTCACCAACCCCAATTGCGGAAATTGAAACACATGCGACTCAATTGCAACAATTCAAACCACCTCCCCCACTAGCATTACCCTCTGTAAATGCTATTAACATCCAACTCAAACGGTTAAGATCACCTTGCTCTTTAAATGTTCCCACCAAAACCACAAAAAATAAGAACAACCACCTAAGCAAAACAAATACTCCACCCCGTAACCGTCATGTTCAAGTTATCTGATCCACGCGACATAAATAATCAAAAATAAATAAAAAATGTAAAAGTAAAGAGAGTGGAAGAAATGTTATTACTATTTTTAAAGGTTTCTTTAAGTCCTTCTTGGAAAACTCCGGTTAGACAAAACAAAACAAACATTTTTTTATTAATTTTTATTAATTTTTTTAAGAAACATTTTTGATTTTTCCAAAAAGAACTTAAAGAAACCTTTGAAATAACACACCCGGAAAGAAACGACCAATTTCTATTACTATTTTTATTATTATTACAATTTTTAGAAAAAAAAACTATAGGAATTATATTGTAAATGAATCGAAATTAAGAATATACATATGTATGCATCTATATAATAGGTATCATTCACTACGTATTAAGTATTGTATTTAGAAATATTACCGCGGACAAGAAATACCCAGCTATCGACGCTAGTACTAATAAAGTGATGTGTGAGAAGAGCTCATAGCAAACCTCAATAACTCACTGATCTCGGCTAAATATATCATGGGTACGAACCACACAATTTTTTCAATATACACAAAAATTAAATTTTTTCTTAGAATTTAAATCGAGAATATTTCTTCAGAAGACGATTCGAATAAGTTGTGTCGGGTAGTCTCGGCTTCGTGGAAGTTGGATTGATTTGGGTGCTTGGGCTTTTTGGCTTATTGAAATTTAAATGTTACCAAAGCAATCACTGCAATACCCCACACGTACACTCCTCAGTAGTTTTTAATGCAAAAATCGCAAACTGTCAAACTTCCAAATAGTTTCGAAGAAGACCACCCCAAGGAATTTGTGGATGTGCTGCTTCCTATTTCTAGACTTTCCTTACCCCAAAAAATATTAATAAATCTCACTACGTCTAAAACTTACAAAAAAATTTACAATATAATCTTTCTACTGGTAGGTATGCCACGTACATTTTCCCTGCTTGTAATTTTAATGCAATTTCAATGAAAATTCTATGATATTTTATACATTTCTGATGAGCGAAACAATATCTGTCGAGCTCATTTTTTGTTAAAATTTGCAATTTTCTTAAATACGGAAACCAAAAATGCAAAATCTAATTTGGTTGTGGCGATTAGTGATAGCCGCTTAAGCGTTATTACCCTAAATGTGCGATTTGTGCCCGTGCAAATAAATTTCCCTAAAGTTTGTAATTTTTTTTGCTTATCCAACTATTAAAAGACGTAAATTTTGCATTAATGTTTACCACCTACTCCTCACACAAAACTTATGTCGATTTCGATGGGACCATTTGAGTGTTGCACCTTTTCTGGTAGCGGAGAACTGGGAGCACTGAAGTCCATCGAACATATTTCTGTCATATTCCTTGTATTTGTGGCACACGTATTATATACACGGAACTGTCAAACGTAATATTTCTGTCATATTCCTTGTATTTGTGGACACACGTATTATATACACGGAACTGTCAAACGTAATAAATGCTCTTTATTGATAGATAGAAACAAAGTTCTTCTTAACTTTATGCAAATTACCCAAACAATTTTTTTTAATTCATTTAACTCCAAAATTCCACAAATAATCCCGACATGACACTTTGACAGAGCAGATTACAATTCAACTTGAACATGTATTTGTAACACCGACAAAATATCCGGTGTAAAGTAGGGGAGTGAGTGCAAAACTTGTGTTGCACTTCTGCTATAAAAATTGTCCCATCGAACATTTTCAGTGTTGACTGTTGGAAAAAGTGCAATACTGGTGTTGCACCGAAGTCCCATCGAAATCGACATCATACAATAAGATGTCAGACAGAATTTATTCGGACCGTCTACAGCCACCAATAATGCACACGAATTCTGAAGAAATATGGTCGATTTCCATTCTAAGAAATAAATCAATTCTTTCCTACATTGAATACAATTTATACAAGCCTGAGATAAAAATTCGCGCTGATGTACCTAGGCATTGCCGTCTTTATATTCCAGGCCGTGACATCGAATTCTTTGAATGTATTAGAGTGGTACGATTTCGCACTTGGCTTATCATTTGTTCTTATGGAAAAATGCATTACTTTCAACTTCAGCCTTCTGCACAATATAAATAAGCCTCCGTACTAAAAGTTTTATTCAGGAATTTTGTTATTTAATTCCTTGTGCATTTACCAGCATAAAAATCTAAGTACTTTCTTTAAGAAAATTGTTTATATTTTATTACTCAAACATAACACTACAAATAAAAATGAGAAAATGTGTTGAAACCTGGTGCCTTCATACCACAAAATACACTAGAAAGCAATCAGAGCTTTGTACTGGCCTATTGAGCTATCTGAAAAAAAATGAGTCTTTCAACGTTTAACACACAGTAACTTCTTAAGCATAAGTACGACAAAAAAACAATGTTAATAATTTTTTTATATTATCCCATAATGTTTCCATCAATTTAAAAATATTTCCCTCTTTCCATATTAAATAATTAAGTTTTTTCACTTCAAACATGACTCAAAGTATTTTTTAATCAATGAATCGGCAGAGGTACACATTCGCCTCATATTTTCACAAGCTGCGCTTGTTCATTGCGCTGTGAATCGAATGGACGCAACGTTTTTCTGTGTTTAACTCTTCATAACTTTTAAATTATAATTCAAAAGTAATTCAAATATTAGCCTATTTTATAGGCAAATTTGTTGCCTTTATGGTAGTATAATTTATACTGTAGGTTTTTATACATTTTCAAAAGAAAATCAGTTTCAAACAAAAGTAGATCTGATTTAAGAACTATTTGCTCCCACTTTGAAGTGAGCTTTCATTTCTCTGTGAGAAAATACACAGAGAAATGAAAGCTGGTATGAAGGCAACAGAATTCAACACAATTTCTCATTTTTGTGTTTAGTGTTAGGTTTGAGTGAAAAAATAGTAACAATTTTATTAAACAAAGTACCTAGATTTTTATGCTGGTAAATGCACAAGGAATTAAGTAACGAAATTCGTGAATAAAACTTTTAGTACGGAGGCTTATTTACATTGTGCAGAAGGTTGAAGTTGAAAGTAATGCATTTTTCCATAAGAACAAATGCTAAGAGAAGTGCGAAATCGTACCACTCTCTCTTCACTTTCTTAACACTGGTAATAGTGACCGTATACGCCGCTACACTTGTTAATATACACCCGGTCAAAAACTAGGATATTTCCTTAATCACTCTGTAACTTTGAAATGGTTGAGGTGCTTGGAGTTGCTGGTAGACAGTCTTTCGTGTTTCTTACATTTTGTGTTTTCCGTATTATGCTGTCCATATGTGGCATCTATCCGACCACAGCTTGTGACAAAAATGCGAACTGAATTCTGACACACTAAATTTGAAATATACATATATATAAAATGAAAAATATTTTGGCTTATATTGTTTCAAAGCCGTAAGCTAAGTCTTGGAAAGCAAAGAAATATACCATTACTTTCGTGCCAAGCAGATTTTGTTACGTCTTAAAATTCTTTGTTAAACCCCTGACTCCTTTTTACCAGAGGTCAATTATACAAATTCTTCGAGTTCGAGTTTTACATGAAACTTTTATTGAACAAGTAAAAAAGATAGAATTGATCTAAAACCAATTCTTACGTGTCTGTATGTAATTTTGCATGGTCAACTCTCTCCGCAAGTTTGCTTGTTAAAGTGGTTTTGCGCATTTATTTCGTCGGACAGTATAAATGATTATAACCAATTTAATAGGCTTTTATATGAAAAACTTTTCAGTACAATAAAAACGTCTAGGAGAGATAATTTTCATAGCATTCGTACGTACGTAAAAAACATAAATTTTTTATGATAATACCAAGAAAGGGCTGCCCGACTTAGCCCATTTTGAAAATTATATTTACTATTTTTATGAAAACGTCGCGTACAAAATTTCAGCTATCTACATTAGCGCGTTCTCAGGCTTTGTCAAAATATATAGTGAAAAACGAAATTTTTGTATGGCAACGCCAGGAAGGAGTTGCCCGATTTGTCCTATTTTCGAACTTAATTTTGCTTTTTTTAAAGCCCGTATGAAAATTGCAGCTCTCTGAGTGCATGCGTGCTCGAGGTATCCTGCGCACAGGCGGACATGCAAAAACTAAAACATCTTTTATTATTATGTGTGAGTCTTCAATCCATTTTGCTTTAGTAACATTATTTCTATGCGTTACAAACGGAATAACAAAGTTCATTTAGGGTATAAAAACGGGGTTCTTTTTTATTTCAGATACGTTATTTGGTATTTAATTTTAAACATACATTCAAATTCAAATTCAAATTCAAATTTATTAAAGGCTTAACGTTTAATAAGATTATATATCTTTTTAGTACAAAGAAAGTTAAGCTATCTAGCTTACCAAAGACATAAACTAAACACTTTAAATAAAATGTAAAATGTATATGTGAAATATAAAATAAGACAAAAATAAAGATTTATGTAACACACAAGGAGATGCAAAATATAATATTAACAAACATAACAACAAACTAAAATTACAAAAACTATATACTAGATCATTGCCTGGACCACCCCGTTAAAAACGGAAACATTTTTAAGTGGTGGCAGTGTATGTCTGTGCCATCAATCTCCAGACCTATCAGTCAAGCCCATACGCTGAGCATAAATGGGTAAATTATTCCAGGCACGAATTGCTCGAACAAAGTAAGAGTTCTCCATTATGGAACGTTGAAACCTAGGTATCAATAAGTTGAAATGTCTGCAGAGTTTCGAAATTCGAGTTGGTTAAAAAGGTACCGAGGCTTTTTGGAGTATATAATTTTGTGAAGGGATGCAAGAAGCCTACACCTTAAATATTCCATCAGAGGACAACCAAGTAGATAGCTACCATGCGGTGAAACATGATCGAATCTTCTTAGGCCAAACACAAACCTCGTACAGACATTGAATGCTACTGTTAATTTCATCGAGCTTACAGATTCCAAGTGCGGGAATACTAGAAAGCTACATGTAAGGCGGGGTATAACCAGGGACTTAACTAGCATTGAACGAATGCTAAAAGGTAAAACTGCAGAAGACAACCACAACCGTCGAAGACAACCACAACCGCCGAAGCCAACCATAAACTTTTTCCAAAATATGGCTAATCTGATCACAACACTTCATCCGGGAGTTGAGAAAAACTCCTAGAATTTGCACACAAGCAGTAAATATCAGTATTTGATTATCCAGAAATACAGGCGGTAAATCAGAAACAATCGGTCGTCGATAAAATGGAATACGTTGGCATTTTTGGGGGTTCAGTTGTAAACCATTATTAGTCGCCCAACTCGAGACATTCGTCAATTCAGAATTTAAACGTTCAACACAATATGTGAATTTTACAATCTTCAATAGACTCAGGAAGATCGTCAATATACATGCAGAAAAGCAAAGGGCGCAAAATAGATCCTTGAGGCACCACACCACGAGTAAGAGGCAAGCCATCAGAAAAACTCACCCCTATTCTTAGACGCTTAAACCTGCTAGACAAAAAACTGCCGATAAGGTAAACTGCAGTTGAATGAAATTGAAGTTACTGTACAACTTAGATAATAATTTTTAGTAAACTACCGCTTCGAATGCTTTAGAAAAATCAAATAGAACTAGGACACATAACTCATTCTTATCTAGCGAGCTGCGTATATCGGTTGTAACTCTTAAAAGAGCCGTTTCTGAACTATACGATTTGCGGAAACTAGATTGGCATGACTTAAGCATATTATTGGTTTCAAGATATTGAACGATTTGCCAGGTCAACAACTTTTCCATAACTTTGGCTAGAAAGCATAACAGACTGATTGCCCGGAAGTGCCCAGGATCTTTGGCTTTATTGGTTTTAGTCACTGCTACCACCGTAGAGATTTTCCAACTAGAAAAAATGAGAAGTAGTGATGGAGTTATTGTTAATATTAATTATAGGGTGGAGTATCCAAGTTAAAAGATTTAATAGGAATGCCATCCGGGCCGGTTGCTTCTGACTTAATAGCTCTGACCGCAGCAATAACTTCCTCAGCTTCAACACATCTGAAACAGAAAGCAAGCACATCATTAGTAGCACTATTACGCACTATTACCTAATACAGGGCCTAGAACCACTTGCAGAGGGGAACATATATTAGAAATGTGCGTATTCATTACATTGGGATCAATGTTTGAATCGAATTAGTCTTTGCCATAGGCACCAACCTTACCATAATCTTCTCAAAGGTAAAAAATTATTAAATCTCGATTCATAATATTTCCTCTTAGCTGAAAGTATCCTCAAATTGATCCTATTACGTGCAATATTATATTGATTGTAGGTATCAGTAGATTTTGATCTACGACATCTGTAATATAAGTAGTCACGCTCAGCTATAAGTCTTTTGACTTCAGCCGAGAACCATGGACAACCGCTATCTCTAAACCGTCGTGTTCGAATATGGGCACACCCATCATAAAGCTAATGTACAATTTGTTGAAAAAAGCCCACCTTATGAAATGATACTGTCCCAGGGCAGCATGGCAGATTCATTTTCTACAGAATCTAGGTCTAAATTTTGATAATTTCTATATACAACTGTTTTATACATTGGATAGCTATATATATGAATGATGTACATCATGAAAAGAAAATCATGGTCAAAAATAACCGGAGGATTAATTTGATTATTAAAAGAAACTGCTGCTCTATCAGCAGTAAGAAATAAATGCAGCATTGATGGATTTACCACAATAAAGTAAATAGGCAGACTATTAACAATACTGAGATTAAGAGATTCCAGTATAAATGAAAAGGTGTCAGTTGTGCTATTAGATTGGATCGTTTTTCCATTGAAGTCCCCCTCAATGATAAGATACATTTGAGTATCTATGTACAAGTTGTGTAAAAGTGTCTCTAAACTACCCTACGTTTTCAAGAGAAAAATTATTTGGCGGGAAGTACACAGAAGATAGTAAACATTTTCAGCACCAAATTTAACCTTAACACATAAAAATCCTAGAAAACCAGATTGCAAAACACTGATAATTCGCGACTGAAAACAATTTCTAACATAGATTATTACCCCGCCACCCATTCGTCCGGACCTGTCTGAGGAGTCTATATTCAGGCTTCAACCAAGTCTCACACACCAAGATAATATGTACATCCGAGGCAAAAAATATATCGCGTATCTCATCTAGCTTAGGCCTCAAGCTCTTGCATTCAAATACACAATGTTAAGACCATTAGACTGTTTGCAGAAAATATTTAGTAAGAGTCTTACCCGGTTCGACGAAAAAGTATTAGTACTGGTATTCATCCGGCTCTACCCATTAACTATGACTGAAGGTCACCAACAGAAGATCCACAACACAGGCACCGGAAAAAGGGAATCTTCCATAGCTCCTACAAATAAGTGGTTCTAGTAAAAATATAATCGCTAAAAGAATAGATATAATATACCTGGCAACAAAAAGCATTAAGATAATCAAACGTACATTATACAGAATACAAACAATTTCCAAGCTTACAAAAATTAACTCATAACAACTACAAAAACAATTAAAAACAAGTGAAAAAACTAGAATTGGTCTAAGACCAATTCTTATGATACCCTAGATGAATGCACGTATGAAATTTCGTATGGTGTCCCATTTGAGCAAGTTTGATTTTTTGCAGTGGTTTCTCGCATATATTCCTAGAACGGCTCGTCGGACAGAAAAATGATTCTAACCAATTTTATAGGATTTCTTAATCTGAACAAGTTTTTAGTACAATAAAAATGTCTAGGACTGATCGATTTCAAAGTATATGTAAAAAACCAAAAAATTTATATGGCAACACCAAGAAGGGGTTGCCTGATTTAGTTCATTTTTGAAATTTTTTTTGCTATTAGTATGAAAACACAATGAACCAAATTTCAGCTTTCTATGTCGACGTGTTCTCAGGTAGTGTCCAAATATATCGTGCAAAACGAAATTTTTGTATGGCAACCCCACGAAGGAGTTGCCCGATTTGTATCATTTTCGAACTTAATTTTACTTTTTTTTTTAATGTCCGTGTACAAAATTTCAGCTTTCTGCGTGAACGCGTTCTCGAGTTATCGTGCCCACGGACGGACGGACGGACAGACGGACATGCAAAAATCAAAATAACTTTTAATTTTATGCGGGGGTGTCCAATCCATTTTGCTCTACCATCATTATTTCTGTCCGTTACAAACGGAATGGCAAACTTAGTATACCCTATAGATTTCATCTAGGGTATAACAAGTGAAAAAGCTAGAATTGGTCTAAGACCAATTCTCATGATACCCTAGATGAATGCACGGATGAAATTTCGTATGGTCACCCATTTGAGCAATTTTGATTGTTTGCATTGGTTTCTCGCATATATTTCTAGAACGGCTCGTCGGACAGAAAAAATGATTATAACCAATTTTATAGGATTTCTTATTCTGAAGAAGTTTTTAGTACAATAAAAATGTCTAGGACTGATCGTTTTCAAAGTATATGTAAAAAACCTAAATTTTTATATGGCAACACCAAGAAAGGTTTGCCCGATTTAGTCCATTTTTGATATTTTATTTGCCATTGCTATGAGAACACAGCGTACCAAATTTCAGCATTCTATATCGACGTGTTCTCAGGTAGTGTCCAAATATATCGTGGAAAACAAAATTTTTGTATGGCAACCCCACGAAGGAGCTGCCCGATTTGTCTCATTTTCGAACTTAATTTTACTTTTTTTTTAAAGTCCGTGTACAAAATTTCAGCTCTCTAAGTATGGGCGTTCTCGAGTTATCGTGCGCACAGGCAGACGGACGGACGGACGGACATGCAAAAATCAATATAACTTTTAATATTATGCGTGGGTGTCCAATTCATTTTGCTCTACCATCATTATTTCGAGGTGTTACAAACGGAATGAAAAACTTGGTATACCGCTATAGATTTCATCTAGGTAATAAAAATACGAGAAATCCAATAATTCAGATAAAAGTTAAAATAAATAAAAGACTAAAACATACTACCTAACAATTATTAACTAAGGTTAAAAGACTAAATTTCAAGTGCTCAGAGTTTCATAAACTACAATGTATAAATATAATGTCAAAAACATAGAAATAATAAAATCGTCCAACGCCTAAGCAGATAATCAAAATATAACATGCATTAAGCTACTTCCGAATTTACTTCCACAGATTGATGATCAATGTTATCCGAGTATTGTATACACAAAAAAAGTTCCTAAAATCCGTACTAGGATATTGAAATCAATCATTAATAAAATGGTAAATTTATTAATACCTATAAAAAAAGAAGAACAACCAAATTAAAATCATATCATAAAAAGGGTCCCATAGGCTGATCACACTTAACAACGTGACCAGCTTATCTTTCCACATGCAAAAACAGTTGCATCAGCAATCTTTTCGCATGGCCCACATGAAAAAGGCGACAAATAAAGTCGAATTCCATTACAAATCTTACCCTCAGTAAGATTTGTCAGCATAAAACATAAATTCAAGCGCGCAAAAAAGTAACGAAATGATAAAACGACGGATTCAAGTGCGCAGCAAAGTATCATACCGACGGTAACGGTGGTCGATATTTATGAAAATATCGGGTTTCACCTCCGTCCGGCGAGAAATTCTCGTGGGCATAAACATGTCCAGCGATAAAATATTTTCTCGGGGTAGAAATGTGAATTAAGCATTTCTTCAACCCTGAACGACGCGACGCGATGATCAGGAAGTTGATTTTTAATTTAGAGAAATAGAAATTAAAATAGAGAGTTCTCGTGGAAGCTTTTGTTCGAATAAAAGTTAATCGGTTGGAAAAATAAAGTAGCTTAAAAAAGGACATACAGCAGAATTTAGAAGCAAAATAATTTCCAGATTTTTAGTTGAGATCGTCTCATCTCACAGATGATTTCGTAGCCGAAAATTAGTTATCCTAAAGGGGATTTTTGTTAAAAGAAATTAAAATCAGTTCGTCTTAACCTCACAACGGGTCGCCTGGTGGCGCATTGCATGCAAATTTTAATTCATTTAGTGAAGAAAATTGAGTTTGACTTTAATTGGCAATCAGTGCAAAGTCAATTGTAAAGTGTAAGAACAGAATGACATGGAAATTTGCATAGAATAAGGTAGGATTATGTATTAAGGGTGTACCAAAAACACGTGTTAGTGTAAATAAAAAGAATTTAGTATCACCAGACTTAAACGAGACACCAGGTGGTGTGTAGATAAGGTGACAGTAGTATCCCCGGAGCACAAAAACAACGTGGCAAACTTGTGTTAAAGCGACTTCGTTAGAGAACTGCCCCGAATACGTAACAAAATTTAGCGCACCAGGTAGGATCAAGAAAGCTTCTTTAAGTAAAAAATATCCAAAACTTAAAAATCGTTGATCCTGCAAACCAAGGGGATCCATTGACGACTACGTTTAAGCCAAGTCATATCCAGCACTCGGGTAGATTTCATCTGTAGGCGCCTTTGCTCCAGGTGGGCAAGCGTTCACCCCAGTCAGTGCCCAAGCATCACCGAGGGAAATAGAAACTAATCAAAAGGCACCTAGAAGGACGAACCTTCAGGCCTGCTAAGCAGTCAGCCGACTAATTAGAAGACTTCAATCCAGAGTTGAAGGAAAATTCGAAGGTGGCTTTTGAGCGCCCCTTTCAATTAACACCAGGGGAAGTTAAGTCGGCTCAAGGCCCCCAGGCAGCAAGGAAATCTGCCGACAGCCGACTAAATATTCAGAGGGAATCCGACGACAGTTAAGCAAACCCCCTCTTAATCGCAAGGAAAGAGAAATAAGCGGGCAGCGGTGAAGGCCCCACACCAGATCCAGTACCAACTCCAATTGGACCTCGACTCCGTAGTGGAACGGTATTGTCAGGTACAAATAGACAAGTAAGTCTTTATAATTTTTTACAAAAATTGTACACAAGAGCACGGGATTCGGACAAACTCACAATAACCCACTGTGAGGTATTAGACAATCAACTAAGTAAAGAACGTGTGATCAGACCCGCTAGAATTAAAAAATTGAAAGAAAATACAGTTCAGTTCAAGAAGAAATTCGAAAAGCTGTCCGAACCCGCACGCTCGCTTCAACTAAATTAAATAAAGATAACAGTGTTAGCTTAAGAGATAGTGATAGTGCTAGTGATTGTGAAGTGGCTGACCCTACACTAGAACACCTATTAATAGATTTGCTGGAAGAATCCTTAGCGGAAACCAGTCCAGAATTTAAATATTCCGCCAGAAGGCTACAAAACATGGTGGACTATACTAAAGTCGCAAAATTGATAGCTCAACTAGTACCTTTATTTTCGGTTGAAAATACCCTGCAAACTATGCAGTGCCTAAATGATGAACAAAAAGTGGCTTTCCTCCAGGTCCTTACCACAAGATTAAGAGGTGATGCATATCCGCTATTCGCTTCAGACGTACCTACTTCATTCACTGAGGTAGAGAAACATTTGAACAGGACATACCTTCCCCGTGAGACTCATCAAAAATTTGTGAACAGATTGATCACCACCCGCCAGAATCCATTGGAATCTATCTAGCTTTCGCTAAAAGATTGAAGCAGTTGTTGACAATTTGCAATGAGGCTGCGACACAAAAATATAGGGCTGAGGCAGTCCCTGCTGTGAAAACACAGCTAATGGATTTCGCCAGAAATTCTCTCAAAAGTGGAGTAACTAACCCACACTTGTGTCAATATTTACTCATGCAGGGATAAGGCGATATAGAGGTTCTAATCCAAAAAGCCCTGGACATGGAGAAGCTACAATAGGTTGCTACGTTCACCCAGAGTCCTCTGGCACAAGCTCCTCCAGTGGCCCCAGTAGACCCCGAGTTACGGGTGAGATCATAGTATATCTCGCCCTACTACCATATGCCATCAACACCTCGAGAACCGAACCCAAATCAATTCTCACGCAATCAGCATCACAGCCACGACAACGAGTATCTTCATACTCTTAAGCTAAAGGCCCGGACACAGCTGCACTGGTCCGTAACATAACGTGTACTTTCTGTCAGCGAAAGGGTTATACACACTCAGATTGCCTAAAGCGCAAAAAGCCCTTTCTGCTCGAGCTGCAAAAATTATGGACATGACGTTAGTTTTTGTAGAACTAATGGAAAAACACACCAAGCCCTCCCCAGTCAACACAGATTGTTCCTCAACGCCTCCTCAGCCGACCATCAACAGAACAACACGAACAAAAAGTCTCCAAGCATTTAACATAAGACTTCAGTGTAATTTTTGTGGTCACCGTGGACACGCAGATGAAAACTGCAGGTAAAAGTAAAAGTAGGAATCCCGGAGTTAGGGAAACGACATGCAGTGAACCCAGAACTCCTCGGTTCGACTATAAACCCAAATAGAAGCTCAAAAATGTCACCTTAGGCGCCCAAATCCGGTGCCCCAACAGTGATACTTCCACTCGATATAAGACTAAACGGCCAAACAAAACTAGGAGTGGACTTCTGCTGAGGTTAGTATTATTAACAAGAAAGCAATTAAAGACCTCAAAGTAATTAATTCAAATTTGGCATGCACTCTACAGACCCCTTTTAGAAGCGAAAAGATACTGTAAGGGCAACTTAAATTTTAAAAACAAAATTCCCTGTTAGGTTTTCCCGATGACGGCCTATTAGGAAATCATTTCCTATCAAACCAATGTAATGTTGAAGCTTTGGGACACTCAAGTTTCCTTTAACAAAAACAAATTCCGAAGAGTTTACTGTTATATTTTGATACAAAAACGAACAAGCTGTACTCCAAAAAAGGAGTCGAAGTGAGATCACTTGCAGAAAAGATGGAACTTATACAGGTTAAGCTATCTACACGCTGTGTCTCCAAGGTAACTCAAAAAAGTGTTGCTGGCTGCCAGGTTCAACAAGAGCCATTGGAATCCGAAAAGTGCTGTCTGGGTGATAAGGAGACCAGTGAAATGAGGCAGTATGTGGTTGCCTTAAAATAACCAATATGCATACCTGCTAGGTCCCAAAAGATCGCCGTAGTCCTATTGCGAATGAAGGAAGAAGTTCTCTGTATATAAAAAGAGATAGGCGATGGGGTCTCCTGAACAACAGTTTACTCTCAACTGGAAACAATACAGTTTTAATTGCCATACTCGCCATTAATAGTTACAAAGTAGTCGACAGTTTATTATTGCAACTGCCACCTATTCATGACTACGCCGTCATCCAAATAAAAGAAGCCAGCAGTATACAACACGTTCTCAAGCCGAGTACATAGCATCGAGGTACGACATCAACAGTGAGCTTCTTGAATCTAAATCAAAGTCGAAGAAGTCCTATAACCGACGCGTGTGAGTAAGATGGGAATCGAGGCAGAAATGACTCCGCCGTCTAGTGTAATGAACTTTAAAAAACTTATATGTCCCCAGAATGCAAGTGGAGATGCGAGCAAGATCCGAAAGTCTAAAGTCAAGGCACAAAGACTCCATCGCAAGGCATATGAGCCCAATAATATGTGCGTGCGAGCTCAGTAAAGATTATCGGAAGGTAAAGTTGACTCCATCACTCAACACTATTAGGAATAAGAATCAAAAATGATCTATGAGTGAGATCCATAAGACCTCAATAAAGGCAAAATTGGCTCCACCGTCAAATAGTATTAAGATAACTCGTTCTACAAGGTCAAGAAGCCAAAATACCAATGCGTGCGAGTACTCTAAACTAACAAATGTACCAGTACCACATAGTACTATTCCACCTGCACAGCAAGAAGCACATACCCTGCCATCAGACAATAGAATTGTATGTAAACGCGGAAGAAAATGCTTCGATATCCGGACTTTGTTATCAGTACTACGATATCTTCTTTCTCAAAGGTGATCAGCTCACATATGCAAATGCTATCACCCATGATATACACTGGATACAAGATCAAACACCAATAATCCAAAAGGCGTACAGATTACCAGAGACCAAGGGATCAGTAATAAACAAGCAATTGCGAGAAATGCTAGACAACGGGATAGTGCAGCCTAGCAAAGACCCTTGGAATTCACACTTATTGGTTGTCCCCAAAAAGGCAGGACCCAATGATGAAAAAAGGTGGAGCGTCGTGGTCGATTTTCGTAAATTAAACGAAAAACAATTGGCGATGCATTTCCACTACCCCGAATCGAGGATATTCTTGACCAACTAGGTCATGCCAGGTATTCTACCACACTTGCTTTGGCAATGGCTATCACCAGGTCTTAATCGATAAGAAGGATCGACATAAGCCTGGTTTCAGCACTAGTTACGGGCACTAATCGGATGCTATTCGGATTCAAAGCAGCTCACGCTACATACCAACGCCCCATGAACTTCGTTCTGACAGACCTACAAGGCCTCGAATGTTTCGTTTATCTTGACGACGTCATCATTTACAGTAAAAACCATAATGAGCGCAATGATAAACTGAAAAAAGTCTTCGACAACTTGAGAGAAAAGAACCTTAAAATGCAACCAGAGAAGTGCCAATTTTTGAGAAGAGAAGTTGTTTATCTAGGGCAATAATGCTCTAGCGAAGGTGCATTATCAGACCCCATCAAATAGGCCTGTGTCCATATATTTCCTAGAACAGTAAGATAAGTTCAGTCATTTTTTGGACTTGCCTATTACTACACGAAGTTCATTCCGCATTTCTCCAAAATCGTTCGTCCAATAATGAATGTTCTCCGAAAGGACACTTGGACAGAAAAATGCCAAAAACATTTCAAAGAATTAAAGATGCTTTAATGTCTCCACCAATTTTAATCTACTCAGAATTGTCTAAACCCCTTACCCTCCCAGTAACAGTAGCGCAAATTTTCTTCAATGAAATTGTCACGCGCTATCGTATTCCAGAGGATAGTCACCGATCAAGGAACTAATTTCCTGAGTGAGCTATTCAAGAAGGTCTGCAAACTGCTGAAGGTAAAGAAGTTACAGACTTCAGCACACCATCCACAGTCTAATGGAGCACTAGAGCGTGCACGTAGACCTTTGGTAGAATATTTGCATACTATCGTAGACGAAAGTCCCAAAGCATGGGATCAATTCCTACGAACTCCTGCATTCGTGTACAATAACAATGTACTTGAGAGTATTAAAGAACTACCTTTACGGCTTCACAGCGGATGTCCCATCTAATTTAAAACGGGATCCTGAACCCGTTTACAACCACGAAAGTTATTACCATATGCCGAAATATAGATTACAAAAATCATATGCCACAGCTCGGAAAACCTTTTAGCCAGCAAACAACGCTCAGAGGCATATTATGACAAAACAGTCAGGCCTCTCCTTTCCACTTTGGAGATAAATCGTTTTAAATTGGTGGAAACATCCATAAAAAATACGTTTCCATTACATATAATCCCAACTATTAAATTAAAGGCTACTAGCCCTACATGCGAAATCAACAACATATAACAAATAGATGCTACTTTTTACTAGTTAGAGTAAATTAAATATTTTCCAAATAACATTTTTTGAAAAACTACATCCTCCTACCTTGCTCGAGAGCTTCGTACCCCACTTCATGTTTCTCTAATTCTGTTTTATCTCGTCTCCCTTTTTTAGTAAGTAAGTTTGCATTATAAGGACTCTCAACAAGTTGATTAAGGACTACTCGGTCTAAAATATCAAATACTATTAGTACGACTAATTGACTACCGAAGTCTGTCCTTCACTTCATACAGAACATGAAGCACATATGGTTGTTAATGTGTATCCATCTGACAATGGGACAAAAATTAACGGAGCCTTACACATAGGCCAAGTGGCATAGGTCGTGTACAGACGTTCTTTAAGTTGCTCTTTATTTATAAAGCTGTCGCAACAGTAATTTAGTAATTTGAAATTAAAATGACTTCAACCAATTTTGGTAAATGTGATGCAGTGAATACGGACAAAATAAAAGTAAATTGTGCATTTTGCAATCGTGTTTTTCATAAAAGATGTGCAAGGTTAGATGATTAATGCCTGAAAGTGTTAGAAACCAATCAAAACATACTGTGGAAATGCTCCACCTGCTGTGTTCTACCCATAGATGCTCTGATCGATAAAGTCTCAAAACTTGCAGATGGAATTTCTAGACTCAGGGATGAATTTGCAAACTATAACTCAAAAATTAATCAACGAGCAGACTCATCCGTTATCTGCATTCCTGAGCACAATCAGATTCCAGCATGTTATAGTGAATCATCAAATATGCGGAGCAAAAGTGTAGTAAAAAATTCTAACCAGTCAAGTAATTCATGTTCATCGCATTCATCGCATTTAGATGCAGTGGCTCCAACACCTGTCGTTGGATGCTCTAATATGGCGGATACCCATATTGCTTCTTTAGGTCTTCCCCTGGTATCAACACCAACTACAGGAAAATCCGTCCAGAGTGTAACTGATGTGGTATCTGACAAGGTCAATGCTGAGTGGACTGTACTTCGCAATATGAAAAGAGGCCACAGAATTGTTGGCACTGCAGCACCTTCAAGTGAGTTATAAATGGTTAATAAATTTAAATGGTTGCATGTCTCTCGCCTTCATTCTGAAACCTCCGAAGAGGCCCTTGTCAAATTCGTAGCTTCCAAAGCAAACATATCGCATGATTCACTCTTATGCAGGCATTTGCTAAAAAAACTAGGTGTGCCTGAGCATTTGATCTCCAAAGTACAGATAGCGGATCTTTGGCGTGCAGGTATTGTTATACGTAATTTCTCCAATTTGCAAAAAACCTTGATATCGGAAAATGAAACGAAGATACCAAAATAATTGGGTATTTACAGCCTGCATATGAAGACTTGTCGCTTTTTAATTCTTTAAATTATAATAATTCTCGGAGACTTCAAAACTTTTCATTTTCTTTAAGCATATTCTACCAGAATGCCCATGGATTGAGAACAAAGGTAAACAACTTTTCATTGGCTGTACTGGACAATAATAATGATGTAATTGTTATCACTGAAACATGCCTAAATAAGGAAATTCTGTCTTCTGAATTGTTTGACGACAATATTTATACTGTTTATAGAACGGATAGATGTCCCCTTTCGACGGGCATGGAGCGCGGTGGAGGAGTATTGATTGCAGTTAAATCGCATTTTTTTACGGAACGCATTTCTCTTCACAATAATGATGATAAGATTGAACAATTATGTTTAAAACTTAAATTAGGTAACTCTCAGGAAATTCTTAGTATTTGTGTTAGTTATATCGCTCCTCGCTCACAATTAGATATATATAAGGATCAGATTTTGAATGCCTATTCATTAGTTTTAAATCAAAATTATAATGAATTCATGTGCTATCTAGGCGACTTTAATTTAAGTGGTGTAAATTGGATTTTGAGAGAAGAAAATGATTTTTTAATTCCTTCAAATGTTTCAACTGAAACTGAACAATTTGTAGTTGATACTTTAAGCAGTATAGATTTAATGCAAAGAAATACATCGGGTAACATATTCGGCAGATTTTTTGATCTTGCTTTGTTAATAGTGACGTTATATGTAGAGTTGATGAAGTTGAATTACCTTTAGTGAATACGGATATGCATCATAAAGCTATTGAATTAAACTTGACTCTTTATGAATATGCTTTAGATAATGATTTGAGTACTATGTGTTTTGACTTTACCAAGGCAGATTACATTAGTTTAGATGTTTTTTATTCAGGTGTAGATTGGTCGGTAACCTACAGCAAATGTTTAATGGTTTTTTTAAAGTTGTGCATGATGGACTGGACAGCTTTGTACCAAAATTTCGAAAACTGCAAAAAAATCATCCAACGTGGTTTAATAGAATACTTTTAAACTTGAAAAATGCTAAAATTAAGGCGCATAAAAGATTTAAGCTATCAGGTAGCTCCACGGATTTAAATAATTTAAGGCGTTTGAGAAAGGAATTTGAGTTTCTTCATAGGTTTTTGTACAGGCAGTATCTATGGTCTATTGAATCTAAGATCAATTCAAATAGCAAGGCTTTTTGGCGCTATATTAATGGTAAACATAAGTCAACCGGATTTCCTAAAGTAGTGGAATATAACAACTCAAAATCTCATGATATTACATCTAGCTGTAGCATGTTCGCAGATTACTTTGAAACAGTTTATTGTGTGAATCATAGTGATGGTTACTTTGCAACATTTGATTTTTACACTAACGCCCCAATTGACGTTGGCGATATTTCGATAGATATGGAGGATGTTCAGTCTGCTAAAAATAATTTAGGCTCTAGTACAAAGCCTATTATGGATAACATATGTACTAATTTAGTTAAAAATCTTATCATCTCTTTCTTATCCTCTCTCAGTCTCATTTAATTCGTCAGTTAGTTCGGGATGCTTTTTGGATGCATGGAAGACATCTTATATAACTCCTATCCACAAATCTGGATCAAAAAATTGGTAATAATATATCGGGCTGAATCTATTATGAATAACATTCCAAAATTGCTGGATTTTATAGTCAACTATAAAATTTCATTTATAGTAACGGAATTTATTTCTTCGAATCAGTATGGATTTATCTCAGGTCAACATGTACAAATTTTGCAATTTTTTCAAACTATGCTATTAATTCTATTGAAGAGCATGCCCAGGTCGATTCGATATATACCGACTTTTCGAAAGCTTTTGATCGTGTTGATAATATGCTTTTAATTAATAAGCTTATGCGTCTTGGATTTAATTATAACATTCTCACATGGATTTCCTGATTTTTAAAAATTATATTGCCTACGTTAAAATGAGCAATAAATTCTCAAAGGTCATCGAGGTAAATTCGGGCGTTCCTCAGGGTAGTCACCTTGGTCCGCTTCTATTTTTGCTATTTATCAACGACACTGTTAATATTTTTTGCTTTGCGGAATGTTTATTGTTTGCAGATGACTTGAAATTATTTGTGAAAATAAATTCTATCACCGATTGCATATTTCTTCAAAACGATCTAAATGCCCTTGGTGGATGGTGCTCAGAGAATAACTTGTCGCTAAATGTTTCTAAATGTAAAGTAATGTCCTTTTACCGAAAATCAACACCAATAGTCTTCGATTATAAAATTGGAGCTGCATCTGTTCCCAGAGTAGCGGAAACTAAAGATCTAGGTGTAATTTTCGATTCTAAGTTATCTTTCATTAGTCATATTGAATATATTATTTCTAAATCTTTTATGATGTTAGGCTTTATAAGACGTAACACAAAGGAATTAAAGGATCCTCACTCCTTGATAGCTCTTTTTTGGTAAGATCCATACTGGAATACGCCCCCGTTATTTGGTGTCCATCCTGTAAAGTACATATAAACCGTATCGAAGCAATACAAACGTCATTCATAAGACTGGCGCTAGGTAAACACCCTTATTGGAGGCATAACATGCCTTCGTATCATGTACGTTGCTTGCTGTTAGGTTTATCCAAGCTGGACTTCAGGAGACAAGTTGCTTGTACAACGTTTATAAGGGATATTATATGTTATCGTATTAAATCATCAGCGGAGCTCCTCTCAATGATTAAGACTTATAATACCACGTCATTTGCTGCAAGTACCATTGCATAGAACCAATTACGGTTATAATGAACCTATCACTAATTCCGTTATACAATTTAACAAATATACATACTGTACTGATATTGATCTGCCTAGAGAGAAATTTAAAAGTTGTATTTTTGAATTGCAGAATCTACATAGTTGTTCGTAGTTTTTTCTTAAGGCTTAGTCTGTAAGGTACTCTGTATCTGTAGACAGGAAATAAATAAATAAATAAATAAGTAAGCCCTCGAAACAACACAGGAGTATTATGCGAAGACCTAGGAAGATTACAAGTCTACCATAATACATGGAACATTTTAACGGAAATAAATCTACTAGAATTGGACTACCAAACGCACATGCAGAACAGGCGTGTGTGAATCGGCTATGATCCAATCCGTCTCAAATGGATGAACTGTGGCTAGTACAACAAAAACATGTTCACTCCCTCTTGCAAAATACCAATAGAAGAACAAGTGCAACCCGAGAAATGGTCTCAATGTCGAGACCCACAAGATCTATCTTCGATGAAATAGGGAACGCAATGCACTACCTATTCGGGATCATGGATAGTGCCAATAAACAAGAAGTATGCAGTCAACTCGAAGAGCTAGAAAGAAACACAAAAGCACTACCCGACCTAGAAAGACAGCAGATCAGCGTAATAAACACTACACTACATCAGATTCAAAAGTCGCTGACATCCCTTCAGGAAAGACAGCGTCAAGTAAATCTACAGGTAAATAGAATGCAAAACATTACATATGATTGGCTACTAAAGGCACTTTCACATCAAACACAAGAATCGAAAAAATGTAAACCGAAAAACTCAATTTATTCCACTTTAAAAGAAGATTTTTGCTCCAATGATTAATAAAATCATGGCAAATAGGATAAACTAATAATTTTACTAATAAAATAGTATATTTATCTTAGGATTTTTAAGAAAACACAACTTTTATGATTTATCGGACGAATTTTTCCGCCGAAAAAGTTTTTCGGCCGATAAAACATAAAAATTGTGTTTTTCTTCAAAATCTGAAATAAATGTAACTATTTTCTCAGTAAAATTCTTAGTTTATCCGATTTCTCTGGATTTTATTAATCATTGGAACAAAAATCTTCTTTTAAAGTGGAATAAATTGATTTTTCGGTTTACATTTTTCTCTTCTTGTTTTTGATGTGAAAGTGCCTTAAGACAATTAAGCAAGAAATAATTTCAAGCCACACTTTGCAAATAGTCGAGATCGAATACAGGCTGCAAGCATTACTCGACATAATAATCTCAAGCAAAAGTCAGTGGTGTCTCCCAAGAGTATATTGGAGATATTCCACAAGTCCCATGCTCCTTGTCCAGAGGCACAAAATTGTCTGTCTCTATTACCAGACAGCGGGAACGAAAGCTCGGTTAGTCCAAAACAAATTAGTCATTCACAAATGAAGTTGTATCGAGTACACAGTTTTCCCATTCACATTAATAATAAACAATCATTGGTACCCGAAACACAATACTCGCACGTAGCACACCAGGTACAGACACATTGTTAAAATCGCAACACCTCAAAAATTTCAAACAGATCACCCAAAACTCCAAGGTGGACAATTACATCCCTAAGCTGGGCATTCCCATAACCAAGGCTACAATGCCTAAGGAATGCGTGAAGCTTCTCTTTAATCCACTAAAGGAAGAGCCTCAGTGTCAATTCAGAGCACAAATACTTCGCAGAGACCTACTATTGATAGATCAAACAATTGTACCCAACAAATCCCAACTTCGAAGATAGGAATAATCACTATCAACCATCCTGTAAATTACAAGTGGGATGTCAAATCCTACACTATAGGGTATAGAATGTCCAGCAATTGAGTCTCAGACAACCTAATTATTTCCCAAATACAACTTCACTAGAAAAAATAGTGAACCAATATCTTAATGCGACTAAACAAGAATTACAATTCGTAAATATTAGAACAGAACTATACACATGAGACGAAACTAGTAGCCTCATAATAAAAGGTACCCACTCGTTAAAAGTAATGGACGAGAAATTATTAAATCTAACACCTCACTTAGAACACCATCCTACATATGTACTAGCAACAACTTCAGTTTCCTTAACTGGTGTTGTCATCAATTGTATGGTGCTGTACCTGGGCTACTACCAATGATAAAAATTATCGCTCACACAAGCCTGATAAAGCCCCCGAGGTAGAGGAACAAATCCAAACAGACAAGCCTACCCCTCTAAAAAGACTCGCCCCCTACTACCTACAAGGTCGGTGCAAGCGGTATAAGGTCACTTCTCGACTATCAAAAAAATAAATGAAAGACAAAGGCATTATTAATAGGAAATAAAAAAATTTTAATGTAAATCTTAATAGGAAAGAACACAAAACAAACAAACAAAAATGTAAAATGAAACCATGAAAGCAAATATAAATAGATATAAGAAAAAAACAATACAAATAATAGTAATAATAAATAGTAATATTAAATATATTATACTCATATAAGATGACTAGCATAGCAAGGAAAGTAAAGAAATCAAAACCTACCCTAGAATAGCGTATATGAACTATATTGTGATTACGATTTAAAAAAAGTGATAAAAAAATTAGCGCCAAAAAAATTTTAATAAAACAAAAAAAAACAATATATACATATGTATATGTCTAAAATAGAAAATAAGATAGTTAGAAAAAACATATAGATACCCGTCTCCTTAAGGAAATAGTAAATACACCATAAAAAATAATAATAAAAAATATATTAAATAAATAATGTTACGCTAACAACGCTAATCTAGAATAAAAAACAAAAACGTAAGAAAAACTACCACTAGATTAGGCTATCATATACGATTATTATTAAATAAGTCTAAAAATGAACAACTAAGTAGTTAACAACAAAAATAGTTGGAACACAAGGTTTTTCTCAGGAGGTTAGGACCGCACCCAGCCTACCTTTTTTTCCCTCAAAGCTATTCCTCTCCAAAGAATAGCTTTATTTCTCACAAGGGGAAGATTTGCTGTATACCGTAACCCCCGGAATATACAAGCCATGAACAAAATCGAAAAAAGAGAGCAGCGCGCGGGCCGATCAGCAGGTGACATCCACAGTGTTCTTGCCTTGTCTTACTGCAGGAGTTTTTCATATAAAAGTTGCTTGTATTTTATTCAAAAGCTATAATTTCCATAAATATGTTCTACATGATATTTTTTTTACAACCATTAGAAAGAAAATATATTTGGCTACAATTTGTTTTAAATTCATTTTGCTGTGGGAGCGACAGTTTTGGGCTTTAGGTATCTGTTTAAGATGAAATTTTAGTTTTTCCTCCATGACGAGTATACAAAAAGCAGTGAGAGTGAGCTCTTACCCGGCACGTTAAGGCCTTTTAATGTGTCGGCGCATTCGGCGACTTCATGGCTTGTATTATATTCCGGGGGTTACGTGTATATATAACATAAGGTTCTAAAATCCCTACTAGGATACTGAAATCCATAACAAAATGGTGAATTTATCAAAACCTATAAAAAATATAAAACAACAAAATTAAAATCAAATCATTACAAGTAAAAAAGCTAGAATTGGTCTAAGACCAATTCTTATGATACCCTCTAGATCAGGGATTCCCGAAGAGTTCGATATCTGTTTCCCAGGGGTCAAAATAAACGAAAACTGATTTTTGGGGGTCGACGAGGTCTAAAAATCGACCCCTATTAATTAACACAAGTTTTTATTTCAAACTTTAAAGATACTGTATAAGTTGTATTACGTGTACCAACTTGTTATAAGAAGTATCATTGTTGTACTTTTAAGAAACTCAACAAGTCGATAAGCGTGCACAAGGTCGTACAAGATGAAAAACTGGGCAAGTCAATAAGCGTAGACAAGTTCGTGCAAGATAATGTGTTCGAGCGTACAAGTCTCTCAGGCACGTTTTGACTTGCTCTGTATTTGACGCATATACGCAATTTAACACGAACGAAATTATGATCAAGTTCAAGTCCAAACATGCTCCTGATATTTTACTAAATAAGAAGCTTGCACTTAGGTTGAAAGTTCATTTGCTTTTTGAAATTCGTTGGAGCGTGAATGATAATACACTCATCTGCTACTGCGTGATGCACAGACAGCATTTAGTAGCAAAAAATCTGAGTCCTAGATTGCATCAGTCTTAACAATATGTTATAAATGCTGTCAACAAAATTCGAAGCAATTCTTTGAATTCTCGGTTATTTGCTCAGCTTTGTGAGGAAAACGGTGAAGTCTTTCTCGGTTACTTCTGCACACTGAAGTTCGCTGGATATCAAGAGGCTCTTGCTTAGCAAGATTTTCAGCTATTTTTGAATCTGTTTTGGAATTTTTACAAGAAAGAGATCCGAATTTGAAAGAAAATCTGAACAATTGTAAAGCAGATATTTATTACTTGACTGATATCGTATATCGTTGGTATGTTGAACAAAGTTAATTTACAGCTGCAGAGTGACGATCTCAACTTGATTAAAACAAAATCAATAATATTGGCCCTTGTGGGTAAATTCATTCCTTATAAACAAAATTTAAGCAGAAGAGATTATTCATAGTTTCCGCATTTGTCAAAATTACCAGAAATGCTTCAAGACAATGTTATTTTATCATGTGTCACTCACTTAGACACATTACACAAGGATTTTACTAAGAGGTTTGAGGATCTCTTAAATTTACAAATTCCTCAATTGATATTAAATCCGTACACTATCCCAGCCATGGAAGAAGCCAATGTGATAACGCAAGAAGAGTTGATTACCATCAGCGCAGAAGAGGAACTTAAACAGAACTTCAACCAAGGCTATCAGAAGTTCTGGTTGCAACGCAACATTTAAGCACAGTAGCTTGCATTTGTGGAACATTGCTGAAAAATACCCTAGCGCTTTTCCATCATCATACCTAGTCGAAAACGGCGTCAGTGTGGTTACAAACATTTTGGCAAAACAAAGAAGCCGTTTGAAAGCCAACGAACGCGGAGATTTAATGCTGCAACTCACCAATATTGAACCGGATTTAGCTACATAGATTGGTAGAAAGTCACCAAGTTCATCCATCACACTGAATTTTTAATTTTTTTTATTTTTACTTTGCGATTTTAATGTTTTTTTCAAAAAATAATTACCTACTTAACTATTTTTACGTAATTTATATTAATAATTATTAATTACACTTGATATTTACTGAATTTTATGTCTATTTATTTTGTTAAATTTTGATGAGAAAATGGTGTCAAGTTTACTCACTTAACCAACCGCAAATTTTTTAATTTGGTAAGTATTTTGTATAGGAAAAAAAACTAGAGATAGGAATTTTAAAGTAATTTGGCTATGGGGGTCTGAAGTATCAGTTCATCTTGGAAAAGGGGTCTCTTAACCATAATAGTTTAGGAATCCCTGCTCTAGATGAACGCCCGTATAAAATTTCGTATGTTCACCGAACTATGCAAGTTTAATTTTTGTAGTTTTTCAAAGAACGATTCGTCGGACACAAAAAATTATTATAACCAATTATATAGGATTTCGTTTTATGAAGAAGTTTTTGGTACAATAAAAATGTCTTGGACTGGTCGTTTCCACAGTATATGTAAAAAACCTTAATTTTTATATGGAAACACCAAGAAGGGGTTTCCCGATTTATTCCAGTTTTGAAATTTTATTTGTTATTACCTTAGAATAATAAATTTACAAGAAGCGACAAGAAGAACACAAAATGTTCAACGATTTCTGTACACTTCCATTTGAAAAATATTAAAACCGTACGACATCAAAGTTGAAAACCCGAAATCGTGAAACGAACTTTTTTATTCTGTCGTGATGATGATGTGACTTTTGGAACTTGGAGAGGAGTGGAGACGTATGTGTGGTAATGTTCTGCATTTATTTTATGTAGCGACAGGCACTGTTTTCTGAGACATTATTCGTGGAAACTGGATTGCTTGGTCTGCCTGCTGCCTAATGCGAATTTTTTGTTTTTAGTTTAATATGATTGTAGTTTTGCACATTTGATGTGGTTTTCATGGTTTTTAGGTGAATGCGATTGCGTAAGTGTGGGAAAAAAAGCAATTGTGATTCTGCGCACCTCTATTTGTTTAATTGCTGTAATATTTCAAAATAAGGGTAACGTATTTTAGAATAATTTTTATTGACAAAATCAATTAATGGATGGAAGGGTCGGTTATAGGCTTCGAGCAGGAAACTAATGGAGTAGGCATTGTGTATAAAATATATGAGCGTAACAAAAATGTCGCTTTATGTGTACGTGAAGTTCAGCCATGTTGGACCCTGACTGTCAGATTTCAAAGCTGGAACTTGGTACTTTTGTTTTTCTTGTTTGGAACCTGACGTAGTAAGATACAGGTAAAATGAAAATTTCCCAATTAACTTGGATTTTTATATTTTCCAGATTACTAACTGATATAAATATTTATTTTTTCCGTCAGTATCCGCCCAAACAAAATTCCCAATGAATTTTCTCAATGAGAACATGTGAACACGTGAATATCTAATTGATTTCGCCTTGTATCATACATCTACTTAAATAATATTTAAATTCTCCCGCTATTAATTAGCATGGCAACTCTATATGCCCAGAAATGTTTTCGACTTCACTGGTGTACCCACACAACTTAAAAGTCGTTACGCTCTATCACGGTTCATGTCAACTCCATTTTTCCTGCTCCAAGGTTATTGGATGGATTTGATGGGATGGTACGATGTATTAGACGAATATGGTTGGATCGATAGTATTGTCATTGTTGAAATCATCAAAACTATTGGTTCCAGGGTTGGGTGGATCTTCTCAGCAACTGATCGAATTTCGATATATAACTGCTCATAGAACATCGATAATGTCATTGCGACAGGAAAGCGCTCATTTGACTTTTGAGATGATCAGCAGGAAAAACACTTGAATTAATAGTATATTTCTTATTTTTATTCCTTTTTTTTAGAATATGTGTTATATATGTTCAGTGTAATCTATTGATGTGTTGTTTATTTTTTTGGGTAATCCAAATCATCGTCTCTGATTGTGGTAAGTTTTGTACTACTTGTTGATTTACATTCTAAATTCTCTTTACTAGGCTAATTAAGCAATTTCTATTATTTTCATATATAAACAATGTGTTATCTATGTGCATTAAAGAAAGTAGACGATCTATGTTAACATATCAGATAAGTATCTTTTTTTTATGTTTAGATGAAGGGATTCTTTGTATGTAACTTCTTTCAGGTTCCAATGATGTCTTCTGGCCAAGGTTTCGCAGCAACACGGGTATGTACGGGAAAGCTATGAAATAGCATTGAAATAACGTTGCTAACAAAAATGTTGACGACTACCAACGCCTCCAAGCGATTTAGAATTTGTATGCCTTTGAGGCCGACAACGGCACACATAAAAGTATTGCATCTGAAAATAACTCCAGCCGGTCACCAAAGTGAGCTTCTGCGGAAACACATTTTCTGTAAATTTCTAAGAAGAAATGAATGCTTGTTGCTCATCTACGATTCTACTCTACATACGCTAATAACAATTGTTGGCGGCCCTGGCACCCGTTGTCGGCCTCCAATAATGCCCAATTCTAAGGAAAAATATATCAGTAAATTTCTAAAAAAATTCAGAAATTCCCTACATCAGGTCGAGCCATCGTTGATTTTATATTGGAGCGAAGCATTCTTGGCTTAGAAATGTAAGAGAAGCAAGATACTACCAATCTAACCAGTCTAATTTTCTACTGTGCTGTGTAATTTAGTTTTTCACTTTTTCTTGGGGATACATTATCGGATATACAAATGGATGGATGATGCTCTCTCCGGAACGGGTGAAGGTTGATCTATTTTGTTTCTAAAGAACATTAGTTGTAAGATCTTATTTATTGCCGACATTTTTTGAGTTTTAAGTGAAAAGTAATCTGGAGGCAATCTGGAGCTCTTGGAGGCAAAGTCGTAAGTTTTTTTGTTACCAACGGTATTCCAATGCAGTTTCATATCATTCACGTACATAATGTGTTAGAAATATTTAGAGGTATGTATAAACCTTAAGTGAGTTAAGATAATCATCAAAATACATACATATGTATATAAATTTAGCCAAGCAGCAAATACCGGGATAATGCCGGCTTCAAATCATAATGAACATTACCACACCGTTACGTCTCTACTCCTCTTCAAGTTCCAAAAATCACAAAACACATCATCACGACGCTTTCGGGTTTTCAACTATGTACCAAATTTCAGCTCTCTACGTCGACGCGTTCTCAGGCAGTATCCAAGTATATAGTGGAAAACCTAAATTTTGTATGGAAACCCCACGAAGGACTTGCCCGATTTGTCTCATTTTCGAACAAAATTTAACTTTTTTTTAAAGTCCGTGTACAAAATTTCAGCTCTCTAAGTGTACGCGTTCTCGAGTTATTGTGCGCACAGACGGACAGACAGATGGACCTACGGACGGACATGCAAAAATGAAAATAACTTGTAATATTGTAATGTTTGTTCCAGGGTGTAGTGATAAGATGTCCATGATTAATTTAAAAAATAGTAAAACAACCTTAAATTAATTTAAAATAGACAGAGGGTTGCCGATCTTCTTTCGAAGCCGCTATTTTGATGATATAATATCCCTTGGTACCAATGACTTATAACAATGGACAGAGCGATTTGCTATTTCATGTGGCACAAATATTGTGTTTCTGTATGTCATCGTTAGAGCACCCTTTAAAACCTTTACTATATAAAAAATATGTAAAACTCAACCAATCAGATGAAATTTTTCACCTGTAAGTCGAATTAAATTAAAGAAATTTATTTCCTTGTGCCCAAGTGATATTTTAATTGCTTATGAGGAACTAAACTCATTCCGGCATTAATTTTCAAAAATTATTACTACCTGAATCCAGCGTATGGGCAAGGGAGACGGAGCATGGTAAACAATATCCTTACCTTATTCTTTCTGCTGTGATTACATCTGTAGCCAACATAAAAACATCAAATGGCATAAGGAAACGTTCAGTGAGCAATATTCTGTGTTGGTAGCTGCAACTCTGCCATAGCGCGAAAGACGAAACTATAAAACTTGTGCCATTCCTTCCTATAGGAAAATATGCTCAGTCCATTGTTATAAGCCAGTACTTGGTACTATTAAAAGGCAGAATATGCCAGAGTTCCTCCTATGGCAGAGTATGCCGTTGTTGTAATATTATTTAAAGGCAGAGTATGCCAAAGTAAAATGTGTGGCAGAGTATTCAAATCAATTTCAATTCAATTTATTCAAAAAATACTTCGGTATAGTACACAAGACTTACAGTCTTTTGAAGTACAATTTAGATACAGGAAATTGATTAAGAGGTCAGAATAGATAAACTATAAGAAAATTAAAGTTAAGACTAGTGTGCAAGTTACCTAACTACATATATATCCTTTAAGTAGTACATTTATCGTATAATTCGATGTGGAAATATAGTTGCATTGTACAATTTAACTAACATAGCGGTATAATAAATAATATTGAAATTAGATGGATTATAACAGTTAAAGATATACAAGAGAGAAACACACTAATAGTTGGTAGAAAAAGTAACAAGCGCAAATAATTAAGTTCTAACTTACATACTAAACAAAAGTAGTAGATCTAATTGTATAAAATAAAGTTAAAAATATTAATTGTTTACAAACACAAGAAAACCTAAAAGAAATAACCGAAAAGTAGCAGTCCCATTGATAGCAACACATTATATTGTTAATAATTTTGTCTTGAATGCACCCACATCTCTCACACTCTGGATAGAGTACGGTAAAGAATTCCAGGTTCTTGCAGCTAGAACAAAGTAAGAGCCCTCTCGAACCATTCTACGATAACGGGGAATTAGAATATTACGATGGCGTGACGAATTGAGGAGTTGGATGTTATTCGCAAGGTAATCAGGTTGTCCCGTATTAATGAGATTATGGAGGAAGAGAAGTGACCTACGCTTTAAGTATATATCTAGAGTACATCCGACTAACCCAGTTTGAAAGCCAGAAACGTGGTCAAATCTTCGAAGACCGAAGACAAACCTCACACAATCATTGAAAGCAACGTTGATTCTGCGTAGGCAAGTAGAGTCTAATTTTGGGAAAATCAGGCTTCCAAAGGTAAAATGTGGCAAAATCAGAGCATTGGTGAGCTTCAGTTTGGTGTTCGAACTTAGAATCTCTGCGGACAATCAGAGCCTGCGTAGCCCACAATAGACCTTTCCCAGAACTGATCTGACATAACCACAACATTTCATATCTGCATTGAGCCTTATTCCAAGATTTGTGACTTCATCAACATATGTTAAAGCTTGTTCCCCGAGAAATATGGAGGGGATAGGTCTAGTCAAGGTACCACCACCCAAAATGAGACATTGAGACTTGTCAGGATTAAGGATTAGGTCATTCGCTAGAGACCAGTCATAGATTCTGGCAAGATCTTCATTGACTCGCTCCAAGCAATCCTCGAATAACCCAATCGGTCCGCTACTGTATAACTGGACATTGTCGGCGTATAAGTGGATGTTGGCTTGTTGGATAACGCCAGGTAAGTCGTTGATGTATAAGCTGAACAGCAATGGTCCTAAGACAGACCCCTGAGGAACGCCAAGAGGTACAGGTAAGAAGTCTGATTCACACTTGTTATAACGAACGTGTTGGCATCTTCCCGCGAGGAAGCTTTTGATCAAGTTAAAAGCCGATTGGGAGAAACCAAAATTATTGAATAACTTCAAGAGTAGCCTTGAGTGGTTGACTCTGTCAAAAGCCTTGGAAAAGTCAAGTAGCACAAGAATGCCGACCTCACCCTTATCCAGGCCTTTCCGCAGGTCCGTAATAACCTTTAATATGGCTGCTTCGCAATTGCGATTTGCACGGAAACCTGACTCCCAGCGTGTTAGCATGTCATTTCTTTCCACATATGCTAGGATTTGCCCATACATTATCTTTTCTAGTACTTTGGATAAGAAGCACAAAATGTTAATAGGGCGAAGATCAGATACTGTAACGACTGAAGACTTTTTAGGAATAGGCAAAATCGTTGCCAATTTCCAGTTAGTAGGGAAAGTAGATGACGTAAAGCAATGATTTAGTAAGTGCAGGATATATTGACCTATATAAAGGAGCAATATTTTTATGAACTTAGGTGAGATTTTATCGGAGCCTAGAGATTCAGATTTGACAGAGAATAGTGCTATTACGAGCTCCTGGTAATCAATTCCGTGAAACGAGAAGCAATCCTCATGGTATTGAATGTGGTCTACAGGATGAGACAATGGAGTGCTATTATGTATACTAGACGAAGCCGCAGGAGAGGATAGAAAGAACTCGTTTAAATCGTTAGAATTAAAGTTGCTATTGTTCAAATTGCCTTGTCTACCACATACACCGGTTTTCTTCAAATTCCTCCACAACGTTTTTGGGGAAAGATTTGCATCGAATTTATTGCCATAATAGCGACGTTTTGCCCCACGGATAGCAGTGGTTACTCTATTACGGGCAGCTTTATATAGAGAGCGACTGTACTGTGTTTTGAGTCGCCTAAATTGTTTATAGAAATATTCACGCTCTGCGATAAGAATCCCAATTTCTGCAGTATGCCAAGGACATCTATTTGAAGTAATCCTCTTGGTGCGCAAAGGTATGTATTTATCGAACAGATAGCTGCAGAGGTTTTCAAAAACAGCAACTTGATCGCCGACATAGCTAAGAGCTCTTATTCTATCCCAAGTAAGGTCAGAGCACTACTGAATTAAGCTGTCCATGTCCAAATTATTAAAGTCTCTATGTGAGAAGTAACTTGAGCGCTCCGGACACTGGGTAGTAAAGTCGTAACAGATGAAGAGTATGTCATGATCGACGAAACTAGGGGAGTCGATTTGGTTATAAAAAAGGCCTCGACGTTTATCGGTTGTAAAAAATAAATCAAGGAGTAATGGCCTAGAAGTATTAAAATATGTTGGTAGAGAGTTGATGGCATTAAGATATAGAGACTGCATGAAGTGAATAAATTGCATGGATCTGTAATTAGAACACAAGATGTCGATATTAAAATCGCGGGCAACAATAATATTCTTATATTGACGAGACAAATTACTAAGCACAGATTCAAGTTGCGAAGCTCGGTCAGCAGAAAAACATTCAGGAGGACAATATACAGATGACAGTATACATTTCTCGATCCCATTATTCAACTCCACACATAAAAATTCCGTGTCGCTGCTAATCGAGGAGTAAATAATTCTGGCCTTCAGGTGATCTTTCACGTAGATGCCAACTCCACCCCAACTCGCAACTTTCTATCATTACGGAACAGCTGGAACCCTGGTATGGAGACTATGAAGATGGTATGTTTTCATTTAACCAGGTTTCACTGACGCAGATGACATGAATATCAGTGTTAGCATATATAAAGCTGAGCTCATCAACCTTATTGCGGAGACTACGAGCATTCATCAGGCACACATTCAACCCAGGGCGCTGACAACAAGAAATTTTCAGTAAGGCTCTCACATTGTCCAGCGGCAAGGAATTACTAAATACGTTCATAATAACTGACCTCTAAAGAGCATGAACAGGTGTAGGGGCAATGGGAAAATAATTTAGTTTGGTAAACGATGATGAAAATGGGATGAGCATTTAACGATGAGCTTAAGCGAGACATTACAATCAAAAAGTAAGCTAACAATAAGGAGAATTAAAAGAGAGTACGCTAACATTCAATAACAATTACAATAATTAAAAGAGATATTCAGATTGACTACAACTAAAATCAACGAGAATGAACAGAAATACAAATTAAGAACCAAACATCGTTCGCGTTCAGCATTAGCATCCCACGTCAGCTGCAGTTTCGGCTCCAGACTGTAAATCCCGCGAGGAGAATAATGACATCATTTCATCACGATTTGAAACTATGAGCGCACGGCTATGTTGTGTTAATTTGACATACACACTACCATACCTAGTGAGTGCAGAGTGTAGCCTCTTCTCTGATCTTAAGCCAAGAGCTTCCCGTAGAAGAGCTCCTACAGTTGGAGAAACACTTTCATTTATAAATATTTTGGACTGTGCGGAGAATCCCTGCAGTTCATTTAATCTGATTCCACGGTGTTCAGAAAAGGCAGAAAAAAAGCTTTTCTTTCAGCTGGACAAGAGAATTTAGCTATAATTGCTCAATTAGACTGACGACGCCCTGATTGCGACGCATTGGGTTTGAAGCGAAAAGCCGAAATGTATGGGGAAAGTGTGTGCTTTATGACGGAGCAGATGTTCAGCAATATTTTGTGGGGATTTTCACCAGCAACAGCCGGCACTCCTCTAATCAAAACATCAGATGATCGTCGCAAGCAGTTGATATCCTCAGCAAGAGCATCTCTTTGAATTTTAATTTGAGCGAAATTACCTTTGATGTCGCCTACCGAATTTTCCAGTGCAGTAATACGGTCATTGAACTTTTCGATGGAGTTGTTAATATTTGTGAGAAGGCGTGCCTCCATCTCCACTAGCATCAAGTTGAGCCTCTTCACCAACCTTACCTCTAAGGCCGCAAGCGCATCATCAGCAACTTTGGATGGAGAAGCATTGTGAGAATCTTTAGCCTCTTGCGCTCTCGTAGTGCGGGGAAGTACGGATGCACCCAAAGAGGGATTTTCGACCGTTGGTCGACCTCTGCTTTCAGCTTGTAAATTACCGTCTTTGCCAGGCATTTTTATATCGATAACTAAACAATATTGCACGAAAATTCACCAGAGTCAGGGTCCATACACTAAATTAGAACACTTATAAAAAACCCAAAAGGCGGTAGATGTACTTTGTTACAGATTTTTGCCTAGAGATTCACGTGGAAAGTGGAAAGACACGGGAGCTAATTAAAAACACGTCTAGTCGCTTGCAAGCTTCATACTTGAGTATGCCGCTATTTGTATTTAAAGGCAGAGTGTGCCGCTTTATAATGTATGGCACAGTATGCCGATGTTTGGTGAGAAATTAAAATCACTTGTTGAGGTTGGAATTAAATCTGATTTTTATTAATTAGTCTCATCTTATTTATACAAACTGGTTACAAAGGAGTCGGTTTTCTTAACAATTCTAGAGGGGGGATTATTGCAGAATTGCAATACATTTAATTAACAATCAGAATGTAGTGTCACACATTTTCTGAATGATTCATAATAATAATAATAATTTTTTTTTTATTTGTATATGCTCTTTATTGAGTGGCTCATTGGCTCTTTTAAAAATTTCTTAAAACTAATTGGCAAAAGGCACAAAATTGTAAAAAAGACACTAGCTAAACTAACTTATAAAATGTCAAAAGGGACAATTAAAACAATTAAGATAACTAACAAAAATGACACACAAAAAGGAAAGCAAACAAGACAAAATTCTCAAAAGAGACTAAAAACGGACACAAGAATTTTGAAAAAGATCTAAAGTTTAACCAAAAATTTAGAACCAGTCCCAATTTTGACAATTGGGTAAGTGGCAGTTCCAAGAAGTTCCAAATTTTCAAAATAAACTAATAAAAATGTCCCTAAACGAGCGAGTTTCAACAAAAAATTTTGCAATTTAGAACCGAAACCGAAACCGAATTAAAAATAAATCACCGAATGAACGAAAAATTTACGCGATACCGTTATAGAGTCCCGCGAGGGCAGCCTGTAGTATCATAGACATCTACAAACTGCCCTCATCATCCCTCCAGCTTAGCATCTCTAACAGAGTGCTTGTCCTCCCCACAGCACTTGCAACGATTCCTAAGCGAGGAGAAGCCCCGTGGACTAGTGTTGCAAATGCTGTGGCCTGCTATCACCAGTGAAAGACAAGAGTCCTGCACCGACGATAGTGGTTGCCATGTGCAGTTGAATGTGTCTGCGTTCGTTGCCAGATATTCAAGACGTAAACGTCTCTTCAACCTGTCAACGAAGTGGCGCTTAAGTGCGTGTGCGTGGTGTTGTGGG
This sequence comes from Dioctria linearis, assembly GCA_963930735.1. NCBI lineage: Eukaryota > Metazoa > Arthropoda > Insecta > Diptera > Asilidae > Dioctria > Dioctria linearis. The sequence goes on from OZ005740.1 coordinate 190,991,440, forward strand.
TCAGTGTTCTGATTCCCAGCTTCGACTCTCATGTAGTACAGGTGAATTGTAGATTTGGCCAGTGTCAACACAAAGCTAATCAAACAATTCACTCGACTACATACCTTTGGTCCCCATAGAAACGATGTCCTAGTAATGCCGAAATTCGGGTGGATCAACTGACACATACCGCTCACGAGATCCATTAGACCCTGCAAAGCCGGACAAGTGAAGAACCTGTGAAACAGGGTGCCTTCACCAGCACAAACTGTGCAAATCCTCTGAACTCGGCGGTCGATATGTGACAACTGATTAGGATGCATAAGACTGTGATGCAGCAATTTGAATGCTACATCCGCATCTTTGTAATTTGAAGGATAACTGTAGACTACTCTGCAAGTCATCCCTCCCATAACGCCCATATTCACCCCGAGGTGTGTTCGCCATCTGTTGTATCCTGTATACTCCGGAGGTCTTATTGACATAAGCACGCAGAAGCAGCCAGGTCGTGTAGTTGTGAAGTATTACTGTTTATTCGACAGTTTCCAGAGATATCAATAATATCTCCGAGAACTGTCAGTGTATGCGTGTCAGCTTCAAAACCCCGAGTATTACTGAACACTGAATCTATTAATTCAGGATTAAACCGGATTGGAATCGATGCAAATTTCGTGTACCTTAGAGCATTCCACTGAAGGTGAAATGTTGGCCTGATTCTGCCCCAGGTCTGAATCGTTGAGATTAGATCCTGTGGCCAGTCACGAGGATAAGGTGGTTGAACAGAGAGTAGGTAGTAATACTCCCCTATGCCGATCCCTCCCAGTAAATTCACCCACAGTTGAAAAATTAAGCTGTCTCTCTGGCAAAACACTCTTTGGAATGCACGCACTTGGAGACACCTTGATTTCACAACCAAGTCAGTGAGACCAAATCCAACTATCTTGACTGGCAGACAGAGCGTGCTTTCAGCAACCCATCGTTTTCCGCACCAAAAGGCGTCTATCGCTTTTGCTTGAAGAAGACCTACGAAGCCTTCATCAAACGTCTCAGACTTTAGCAGATGAATGATGGACGAGGTAATCAAATAGTTTATCACGACTGACCTACCCATTAAGGATAGTGGAAACAGTCGACTACGCCATGAGTTTACAGCTCTAGATAGTTTCTCATGAGCGATGCGGCTATTATTTGATTTACTCTCGCGTCCGATATACACACCTAAATACCTCAGGCAAGTATTAGTCCATTGGATGTTCAGTGGAGTATCTGTACGATCTCTCCACCTTCCACACCACAAGCCTTGACTCTTACTAAGGTTGATTTTAGCGCCCGCTTTACGTTCGAACTGTTCGAAAACAGCACGAGCGACCGGAAAAGCTTCATCTCTTGTCACGAAAATAGACAGATCATCCGCATACGCCAACATAAGAGGCCTCACATTGGTATATGGCAGATGAACTGCATACTGTCCGAGCATTCGACGAAGAATCACCAGTAGCGGCTCCAAAGAAAGATCATAAAGCATACCTGACAATGGACAGCCCTGTCTGATACCTCGATGAAACGAGATAGGAGCCTGAACTTGTCCTTGATGCTTAATCAAAATCGCTAAATCTCTATACAGTTTCCCGACGATATCGAGCCACCTGGGCGGAAACCCAAATGCTTCGAGAGCAGTCAAAAGGTACTCGTGCGAGACACTATCAAAAGCCTTTTGCTGGTCAAGTGAAATCAGGGCCATTTGTGCACCTGTCTGTTCATGGTAGGCAAACAAATGCTTGGCTACCGCGATGTTGTCGTAGATACTACGACCAGGTACAAAATAGGACTGTTCCGGGTGTATTACCGAAGCAATCACTGAGCGGAGTATCGCCCCTAATGCTTTGCAGGCGATTTTGTAGTCTACATTGCATAGGGTTACTGGCCTCCAGTTCCCCATCCTCTGCAAATCTCCCTTCTTTGGAATCAAGCGCATAACAGATCTCCTCCAACTAGAAGGAAAGTCTGAATGCATCTCAACCGCCGAATTGAAGACTTCCAAAAGGTCAGGAATTAATAAATCCCTGAAACCTATGAAGAATTCTGGAGTCAAGCCGTCATAACCAGGTGAAGTGTGTCGCCTTAGATCCTTTGTCGCAGCAATCATATCCTCCAATGTGTTTACTGTATCCAGGAGCTCCTTACTGTCTTCAGAGAAAGTGGGAATATTCTCAAGAAATTCATGAGTGGTCGAGGATGTTGTCGACGTCGATTCAGAGTAGAGACTACTGTAGTAATCTCGAATATATTCTGATAGCTGTTGTCCGTTGAGGACTTGTCCAGATTCATCAATTATCGATTCGACCTCACAAGAAGCAGTACGACGTCTAGTAGCCTGAAAGAAGTACTCGGTTGGAGAATCGCCTTCTCTCAGCCAGCGCGATTGGCCGCGCAGCACAAACTCCAAGCTGTGCTTGTAAGTCTGTGTCGCCAAGCGTTCCTTTATTCCATTGAAATAAAGAATCAACCCCGGCTGAGTTGAGAGAAGAGCTGCCACCCGAGAGACCTCGGCCGACAAGCTAGAAGCTTGATAGCCACTTCGATAGAAACTCGTCTCGATAAAAGACCGAATCTGGAGCTTTCCACCATCCCACCATTGACTAAGAAAAGGAAAGTCAGCTTTCCTCTCTTGCCAATCGTGCCAGAAATCAAGGAACTCATTGATGAACTGCTCGGAATTCAACAAATAGTTGTTGAATATCCAGTTTGCAGTTCTTCTTTCAACTAGAGTGCTGGTCGCCACTACAAGAAGATGATCGCTAACGGAACACACTTCATGAGTGACACCAACGAAATGTTCTAGTATTCCAGGTGAGACGTAAAGTCTATCAATTCTGGAGCCTGCGAGACTTCCATGGATATTTCGCGAGACGCTCGTGTATGATCTAGTCGTAGGATGCATCCAACGATAGATATCCACGAGTCTGAAAACACCGACAAAATTCCTCAATCGAGTAGCATTAACAGAGTTGAACTCAACTCCAGAGTGCCGATCCATTGAGGGATTCAGAGTGCAGTTCAAATCACCTCCGAGGACAGTTTCGCCGCTAAAATTCACCAGACAGGACTGAACACTATCAAGAACTTGTCTTGTAATGTCCTGGTCATGAGGAAGGTACACGTTTACTACCTTGATATTTTTGTCTTGAATGACAAAGTCCAAGGAAGAAGCGAAGCCTGGGAAGATATCTGTATAGACAGGAGACGATAGTGTAAATTTGTTGGATACAATGATTGCCACCCCTGAGCCTCGGCGAGGCGCAGGTGTGGCAAACATTGCATAGCCAGTGTGTAAATAAGCATAACGCTCAAGTTGTGTATATGTGTCTTGTGTAAAGTTGGTCTCCTGTAGAAACGCGATGTCTATATCGAACATTTTGACATGTTCGATAGTGCTGTGTAACCTTGTATGTGCACTTAAACCCCCGGTGTTGATAGAAGCTATCTTGCACATTCAAAGAGATGCAAAGCTCAAACGGACGAGAAGAATCTGCCAAGCGATGCTCCTGAAGCAACTCCTCCACCTTCCTATGAAGTCGTTCTAACCGAGGAACATCGTTGCACTTCCTCCTCTTCCTGGACTCCTGTTCTAGGAGTTGAAGCTGAGGAAGTAACAACTCTGGGCTCTCCAGCTCCTTTACAAGAATACTCCAGATTTTATCTGAATTCTTCTTGTACTGGAGCTGGGTAAGAATTTCGGAGATCTTCTTCCTAGGAAGGGTCTTCATCCCTTTCGAGACTTCAAATTGGCTATCAGTCGAAATGATGCTATCACACGACTCGTAGCCACCAAAGCTCGAAAGACCAGTGTCATCCAAGCCGGTCATGTCGCAGTCCGAAAGCTGCTCGTGAGACACTACCGCGTCCCTTACTACAACCTTCGAACCGCGAGCTCCACTATCGTCCTCCTCCGAGTGGGGCCGCTTTGATGCGACTGGCTTTGCTAGCTCTGGAGGAGGCAGCATCACCCGGTCAACTTTCTTCCTCCTCGTCCTCTTTTTTTTTCACTACTTGGCTACTCGACTCCTCGTCAGAAGTAGCCGTGTTTTCACGTGGCGACGTGGCGCCGTTTATAGCCATAATTTCTTTTGCCTCTGTGAAAACTTCAGGCACCTTAACCACTGGCTGCTCCAGAATAGCAGGTCGAGTGCCGGCCGAAGGCTCCTTCTCCAGATCCACTACTGTAGTAGTGGCTTCCTTCGGGGGAACCCTCCGTTCAGCCTTCTTCCCGGTTCTCCTGGGGCAGTCAGCAATAAAATGCCCTACCAAATGGCAAGCATGGCATTTCGCTTCGGTGCCAACGTCTATCCAGTGCCTCGAGCCGGATAAGCTCAGGTAAAAGCCCTTTGTAAGCGTACACCCCTTATTCAAGGTGATGGACGCCCCCCGGCTGGTACCGAGACCCTCGTCCCAATTTTTAAGGGAATAGCACGAACGTTGCCATGAACCTTCCCAAATCTTCCCACGCATAGGAACCCGTGAAAACATGACTCTTGTAGGCTTTTCCCTGAGTGGGAACGGCACAAGGTGTCTACCATCCACCTCGATGCCCTCAAGCATAAGCTTGGTAGCACTCTCGACCATCCCCCAACCATTCTCCCAGCTATTATCCCCATGGAAAATAGCTGCTCACGAGAGATGACCTGGAAGATCGCTTTCAGGTATGCGCTCTGAGGACATCTATTGATGTGCTCGAGCTGCATACCGTAGCTCTCATCCTGCCACCTCCCGTCGAAAAAAGCCTGCAGACCCGCACCGGTCTTAGGCCGAGGCTTACCTGCGTCCAATGGGGCTGGACGAGGAGTCATGCCCTTTCCTAAAATTTCAATAGTGGAACTATTCTGGGAACTGCCACTTACCTGAGCATATGAGATCCCTGACATTAACGCCGGGGATCGTGGTGCTGCTGCTGGTCCTGCTGGTGCTGCTGGCTTCTTGTTCTGCCCAGTTGGCTTCGCTGAAGACAGTGGTGACCTCATTATGACTCCACTGGGCTCTGGCGCAGAGTCCGAAGCCTTTGCGACTACTTCCGATAATTTCGGATGTTGTCCTATTGTTACAGGTGCTACGAGGATAGCAGCCATTGTAGTAGCTGACGTTCCAGGTACTTCTGGGACAGCAATAGCTGCCTTGGCTGCAGTCCTCTCCACGGAGGTTGGTTGAACCTCCTGTTTTGTGGCATCTTGATTAGGGCCCTTATTGGCCTTTTCTTTGGGCCCTTGGTTTTTTTTAGAAGAAGAAGACTTGTTACTCTTCTTCTTCCTTCCATTTTGCTTGAGGGGATCATCAGTCCCCCCAGAATCGCTGCTGCTCTCACTCATTTTGAGTGAGGCAGAGCAGGTTTATTACTTTTAACTTTGTTTCAAAGTAATTAATGCTTTATAATAATTTAATTTTTATTAATTTTAATTTTTAACGTTTAGTTTTATTATTTTACAAACGTCTTACTTTTTCACACAATTTCCGAACTAAAAAAATTTTTTACGCTTGAAATGTTGCTATAGCAACCACCGAAATTAAATTAAAATACACAAATGTCATCCAAATTTTCGTCTTTACACAATTTCTTTCGATCTTTTTACACTTTTTTGGATAAGAAAAATTCACAAAAAACTATACTTCCTCAGAAGTGGTATCGCCGATAACACTTCACTTAACTTTTTGGGGCTTTTTTGTCACTAATTCACTATACATTTGTTGAATTCTGCGGAGCTCGATTTGACACATCTACTCTTAGTGATAATAATAATAATAATAATATTTATTTCATTAGAAGTACGCAAGTACATCTTATGTTGTACAATTTTCATGTTCAAGTAAACATTTACGGAAAAACAGTTAGCTATTTGAGCTATTTGATGATTCGTGATTGACTAATTTAATATAACTAAGTAACATCAATTAAAATTAATAAAAGAAAGAAGAAAATTCAAATTAAATTAAAAGTAAGAAGAAAATCTAATTAGTAATTAAGTGCAACCTGAGAAACCTCCTGAAAGCCGCCGCCACTCTGATCCCCCTGACGCTAAAAGGTAAGGTATTCCACATACGCGGAATTTGAACGAAGAAAGAACTCTCTAATATTGCTTTATTATAACGCATTAATAGCAATTTATTATGCCTATTTGATTGGAGAGATCGTATACGACAGTACAGATAATCAGGCTCCTTCGACTGCATCAGCTCATAAAGAAAAACAACAGCCCTCCACTTTAAGTATGTTTCAATTGAACAACCTAATAAATTCAGTTTATACAAACTTATGTGATCAAACCGACGCAGTCCGTATATATGCGCCAATTGAGTCCGATTTAACTGAATATACCGCTTTAAACAATTCCTCAGTGGTTGCACATCTGAAGGAAAAAAGATTTTCGAAGTGTCGGCTGATTTGAATGAAATCTGGATAACAACCAGCATTAAGGTGCCTAGAATGACTGGAAGTAAAATAAACATTGAGATCATTAGGGTTCAAATTGCAATTGTATTCCTCATTTCCACAGACGCCCAGCAGTTTCAGATTTTTCCAGAGAGATTTAGAGGGAATATCGGGCCTTAATTTCGACGAGTAATATGCAAGCTTAGCTGCGCGCATTGCCGAATTAGCTTTGTTCCGGGCTCTTGTGTAGCTTTTTCTTGCAGCGGTATACTTAAGGCGCTTAAATCGACGATAAAAATATTCCCGCTCAGTAATCAAGGACAATATATGTGAATTAAACCAGGGGCAGTCATTGGATCTTTGGTGTTTCTCTTTTATCGGAGCATACTTGTCGAGAAGATATTTCACATTGTCTTCCAATAATGTCAGCTGAGCCTCAGCTGTAGCATAATAATAAATATCAACCCAAGGCATTGATTGGCATTCATCATACAGACTAACATAATCAATATTATTAAAATCGCGATAAGTCGCCATTTTGACCAAATTATTGTTATCAATATGAATTTTATAGCTAACAAATAAGAAATCATGGTCGAACGAAGAAGGTGGGCTTAATTGGCTATGAAAATATATACGGGAATCATCAGACATTAGGATTAGATCGAGTAAAGATGCATTGGAAGTGGTGAAATAGGTTGGCTGAGAATTGATTATAGTTAGATGTAAAGATTGTAAAATATCCATAAAGGCATCACTAAGATTAATTTGCTGGAGAACGTCAACGTTAAAATCACCGCCGATTAGGACGTTATTATACCTATGACATAATTGGGATACTGTGTTTTGAAATTCGCTAATGCAGTCGTTTTTAAAGTTGCCTGGTGGGCAGTAAACTATCATAAGAGCACACTTTTCAATACCTGTATAAATTTCAATACAGAGAAATTCTGCATCATTACTGCTTGAGGAGCAAAGTTTTTTTACTTTAAAACAGTCTTTTATATACAAGGCTACTCCTCCGCCGACACGATTTCTCCGATCATTTCTAAACAAATTGTAGCCCGAGATGTTCACTAACGAAGAATTTATGTTCTCATGCAGCCAGGTTTCGGAAATTAGAATTGCATGCACTGAAGAACCACCAAAAATAAACTGAAATTCATCCAACTTACTTCTGATACTTCTGGCATTAAGCACGCATATATTAAGGCCATTAGTCCTTTTGCAAAAAATATTTAGTAGAGTTCTTACCCCGTTCACAGATGTAGCAGAGCTAACCATAGCCATCAAAGAGAAGAGCAGTAACAGCGATCAGAAAGCCGACAGATTGCAAAAGTAAGATCATTAGGAAAAAAATATAAAGATAAAAATACGGAAAACAATTATTCATTTGAAAAATATATAAAGGAACAAAAATATGAAAACAAATTTGCAATAGTAAAAATTCATTCAATTCAAGAAAAATATTGAAAAGTCTTTACGATGGAAACAGATTGCAGCTATGGTACTGATGAGTTCTATGGTAAGCTGACAGTATCCAATTGATCCATGCTATTGATTCTAACAGGATGATCACCGCTTTTCCATTTGACATATACACATCCTCGGTTAGTTGAGACAGAAAAAAGACGTTGAGCCTTACGCAGTCGCTTAGCAGTACGTAGTAGCGCAGCGTTTAATGGACTAAGGCTTTCATTAACAAAAATTATGTGGTCATCTGACGAAAAACCATGCACCTGACTTAGCTTTACAGGGCCGTGCTTTCTTAGCGCTTGCATGAAAGCATTGCGCTCATTAGAACAAGATAATCGCACGATGATAGGGCCGTCATAACGACCAGATTTAAGCGTTCCACTGTTTGCACTATTGAACTCTTTTTTTGGCTTAGGTCGAAAGGCATCAATATATTGAGAAGCTTCATGCTTCACAGCAGAGGCAACATCTTTAAAAATTTGTAGAGGAAATTCATCTTTTTTATAAGGGACGCCCTGAATTACCAAATCACTAAGTCGACTTATACTTATCTGATTGTCAAGATCAAATTTGAGCGCAGTTTGTGCGGAAGATACTTCAGCCAACTGGTCTTCTATTTTTTTTAAACGTGGCGCAAATAATTCAAACCTCTCCTCCAGTTTGCTAAAGATGTTTCGCTCGAACTCCCGAAAAAGACCATTTATTTTAATGGTCAAGTTTTGCTCCAACACAGTCAAGTGCTGCAATTGATTGAGTCCGTTCTTTCACATTCGATAGCTTCGACGTATTGCGGGTGTGGACAGCTGGGCCACTTTCCGATTCAGATCTTTTTTTCTCCTTGTCCATTTTATTTGAAGACTGCTTTGCTTCACCAGAAGGCATAACCGTAAATGGAGATAAAAATTTGTTTGTGGATATGAACAATGTAAAGCGACACAGTTTCCAATTTTTAATTAATTGAGACCGAAATTTTGTTTGTGGATATGAATAATGTAAAGCGATATAGCTTCCAATTATTAATTAATTGAGACCAAGGTTCACGCGAACGTTTATTGGACTTTTCGTCTGATGAATGCAATAAAACACGGCACGGTGCAATTAATATCAGATCTATGCTTAGGTTGCGGAAAGAACAAAAGAACCGGAGCAATGAAAAACACGACTACTCGACAGTAAGCATCACAATGTATTAATATGGTAAAGCTCAGTAGTACAATTTCTTAATCCAGAATTATGTTTGCATAGCGGAATGGTCGAGCAGGCTTTTTTTGTTTTTAATTATTTGTCGTTTCGATTACTGTTTATATTTCTTGACCGTGGTCATGACCTTACATCCTCATGCTTAAAAGGGATTTTTTTTTACATAAATTTATATTATTAAATTAAACATATTCTAATCTTTATTTATTTAATAGTTCTACATTATTTAGTTTTTTTATTGGATTATTTAGTGTTGTTTATATCGGGTATGCCTCTACGAACTTTGTTGATTCATATTGTAGCGTTAGAATGTATGCAAATATATAGTCTCAGAGGTCCTAGTGTGTCAACTGATATCGTTTCACAACTACTGGTTGGTGTGTCGGTTATCACTAAAGGTTCCTTTGTGTACTTTCTGAATTTGTTCTTCGCACAGTTATCACACTTGTTTATGTACTTCTTTACCATTTTGTTAAGGTTTCTCCATAAGTACCTTTGCTTCAATTTGTTTATGCAGGGTTTAATTCCAGCGTGTTTACCATGCATGCTGTCATGGTATTCTTTTATTAATTCTTGTTCTATCTTTGGATCCTTGATCCTTATTGGGGGTCATATAGTAGTATCTTCAGTGGTGTTGCCTTACCACATTTATCATTCTGCTGCTGCTTATTGAATTTCTTCTTGAATTCATTTATCTCAATGTAGTTGAATATAGCATCGTCCTTTGTGAGTGCTAATTCTTTAATATTACTCTCGTTCATATTTTGTATCACCTTCTCCATTATGTAACCAGAGTTAAATATAGGATTATCGCTGAACTGAACGGTTACCACTTTCTTAGTTATATATATTTGTGGCAAACTTTTATCTTTCGCATTATTTTGTGCGTACAGCACAATTTATTTTGCTCTACCATCATTATTTCGAGGTGTTACAAACGGAATGAAAAACTTGGTACACCCTATAGATTTCATCTAGGGTAGTAAAAGGTCACATTCAACAACGTGACCAGCTTATCTTTCTACATGCAAAAACAGTTGCATCAGCAATTGTTTTGAATGGTTCACATGCAAAATGCGACAAATAAAGTCGAATTCCAAGACAAATTTACCCTCAGTAAGATTTGACAGCATAAAACGTAAATTCTAGCGCTCAACAAAGTAATGAAATGATAAAACGATGGGAGAATTCAAGTGCGCAACAAAGTATCGTAGCAATGAAACGGTGCTCGATATTTATGAAAATATCGGGTTTCACCTCCGGTCAGTGTAGAAATGCGAATTAAGCATTTCCTCACCTGAACGACGCGATGATCAGGAAGTTGATTTTTAATATAGCGAAGTTGAAATTAAAGTAGGGTTCCGTACTCAAAGGATATAAACGAGAACCGGGCTGTATCTCATGAAGCGTAAAAGGTGGACAGTTAACATTTCACAGAGTGTGTATTTCTATTACAGCTATAACCACAAATAATAAAAATTAAATAAAATTAAAAATTAAAGGGGCCTCATACAAGAAACTAGTTTGTTGACGTACACACAGCGTTTAATTTTGTAGAATGGTACCGAACCCTTCGTGTGCGAGTCCGACTCGCACTTGGCCGATTTTTAAACCTCGAAGGGATCATCTCGCAGTAGTTATTGTCCGAACAAAAGTTAATCGGTTGGAAAAGCAAAGTAGTTTGAAAAAGAAGGGCATATAGCAGAACTTAGACGCAAAATAATTCCAAGATTTTAGCTGAGATCGTCTCATGTCACAGATGATTTCGTTGCCGAAAATTAGTTTTATCGTAAAGGGGATTTTTGTTAAAAGAAATTAAAATCAGAATTCGTCTTAACCTCGCAACGGTTCGCCTGATGGCGCTTTGAATGCAAATTTTAATTAATTTAGTATGGAAAAGAGAGTTTGACTTTAATTGCCAATCAGTGAAAAGTCAGTTGTAAACTCTAAGAACAGAATCACATAGAAATTTGAATGGAATAAGGTGGGATTTTGTATTAAGGGTGTACCAGAAAGACGTGTTGGTGTAAATAAAAAGAATTTAGTATCAACAGAGTTACACGAGACAGACTTTTTATTAAAAAGACCCAAGGTGGTGTGTATACAAGGTGACAGTGATATCCCCTGAACACAAAAACAACGTGATAAACTTGTGTACAAAGGTGCAAAGTTCAGCCCTACATCAAGTGATTCATCTAATTGAACAAGAAAATCCATACTATGAACCGCAACGGGGCAAACATATTCCTTCATACGCACATGCACTGTCCCATTGCGATTCAAAACCAAGACTTTATCCCTCCTCGGGCTGGATTCTGTAACTCCGAGAGTTTAGGATTTTGAGAAATGATAATATTCGTTTTCCCGATTAAAACTCCCTAACTCTCCATTCGCGATTCTCTAAGTACACACTTAAGGAGTTACGGAAAACGTGAGAGGTGTCGCAATATTGAAGGACAGATAACTCTGTTTGGTAGGATCGTAGAGCACTGGGGTTTCTTTTCCATCGGATTTAGGGTCTGGAGTACAAAAATATACATCAACAATTTTCTGGGGAAGGGCTCTTGGTGATGCGGGATCGTACCACCCTTCATTGGAGGTTGCCCAAAATACGTCATGTTTGGTACCAAATTAAAGAGGGAGCAGGGTAATCGATTGGTGTATTTTTTTTCTCATTTTAACTTTATAACTGACTTTTTACAGCCGGAAGACGGAGTTTTTTCACTTAAGTCATATACGCAACAGTTCCTATATTTTGCATTTATTTCTTGCGTTCTTTGTTCCACATCCATTAGTAGTCTGTTGTGAACTATTTCTCATGGAAAGTGAATTTCCACAACTTACCAGTTCTTCATAATGATGAGTTGAAAATTATATCAATTTTTGTACTGTGATGTGAATATGCACATATAAAAAAGCCAACATCTTACAAACCAATTAAAAATGCAACAATGCATATTCTGAATTATTGCAATATTCAATTGACCTGAAATCCATTGCACAATTAATCGATCACAATAAATGCGATCGATAATACTTTTGCAATTAACCAAAACATGCATTCACCCAAATGTATGTCACACACAACCATAAGAAGTGACTCCATTTGTTTACACGCGGTTTGTTTACATGTTTTGCAACCAGCGTAATACGGGTCAAGCTACTTGCATCACATCTTTCTTCCGAAGTTAAGCACCTATTAAAAGACGATAAACTAATACTAATTAAGTTTAGATTAGAATATTTACGTTTTTATACATAAGCTAGTAATTAATCAATAAACATAGAGTTGTTACTTAGTCTTATCAAAGTAAAGACCTTTTATTTCGAATGTCTGCTAGCCTTAGCTGTACTCCCCTTTTCTTAGGCATCTGCTACTATAGCTGCTCCTACAAAGAGATCTGCTCACTGAGCTTCTCTTAGGAGATCTGCTTTATTAAGCTTCTCCATAGGAGATATGGCTGCCTCCACTCATCGTTGGAATTGATAAACGAATATCGCTACTCAAGTAATCAAATTAACAAGGCAACAAAGTAGCAGGACGACAATAACTCAGTAACGAATTTACTACATGGCGACACAGATTAAATACTACAGTACCAAAAAACACCCATTTTTTCATCTAAAGAAGAGGTGATTCACTTCTTTTGCAGCTATCTCGAAAACCATTTACCGGACTCAAAAATCAATTACATATCTAATTAGGGGACAAAATGTAGATGCGACTTAATCCTTTATACAAGCTTTATCGTGCATATTTAAAATTTTTATAGCCTCTATTCTGACCATTTTCGTGTGGTTTAAAGTTTTTAGCGGATAGCTTGAGACACTAAAATCCATATTTCTCTGTAAGTATTGCAAGGATTTTCATAATTTGCAGTGAGTTCGTAATTTAATTATAAACTCCTAGGTATCTATAGGAACCGAATACTGTCAGTTCAGAAATAATTTTCCTACTTCTCCACAACTAACACAGCCAGGAGTTTTCTCGAGTGAAATAGAGAGTTTGGTACTTCCCAATACAAATTCCCCGAGTTAAAAAATTCCGAGTGGAGAGTTAAGTGTCAAAAGAACTATCATCTCCACACCTCCACAACTCTCTATGTTAGTGAATCCGGCCGCTGAAGTCAAGAGGTCTTCGCAGAATTCCCTAATTGATTTGGGTCAAGCTTTCAAAAATATACATTTTACTATTGGAGACAAATGTAAAGGAAATCTGACTTAGAAGAAGTGTTCTATGCAGCTTGAGCTTCTGAAGGAACATTCTCTGCTCATTACTAAAAGAGAATTTAGCGATGATCGTGGACCGGGCTCCGTGACTGTGAACTGGTCCTTTGAAACGAAAGACAGTTCAATTTGGGGATAACGTATGATTGGTACTTCTGTAGCATGTCTCCACCACCCAAAATTGTTTTTACAAATTTCAACCCGTAATTGTAGCATGTCTACACACGTGGCGGAGGCAATTCTGATTCTGATATCATATCAATCAGCAAACTTGCATACCAACACACGTATGTACTGAAAAAATAAACAAATAAACGGAGTTGAGTATCATGTAGAAATTATAACAATTTGGTAGTAAAACAAGCCAGCTAACTGCATACACGCACTACACGACAGTCTCACATCATGAAATTTTTGTTAACCTAACCAGAAAATCCATCAGAAGTTTAAATTATTAACGCGGCAGAAAAGTGAGCCATCTAGAAACAACGGCACACGGGAGTATACTGCGCATCTGCACTTGGTAAGTCGCCATGTACATCTATTTTTTTTTATATACAAAATTTTTTTTTTTTTGGAATAGGCAACAAATTCCGGATTGGATAGAATTAATTTACAAACAATTTTTCTTCTCTTTTTTTATATACGGTTGCATTTCAAAGTGCAGCTGCTATGCCAATTATTGTTGTCATGCACCTTTAAATGCCGTTCTTTGGTGCCGTGTGCAATCAATGGGTATATAAATGGCAGTTTGACTTGATTCGAGCTCTTTTGTGATTTGGCAGTGCAGTGATACAGCGATGTCTTTTTCCTTGCGTTGTTTCCTAGTGTTTTCTCCCAGTGTTTAAAATTTTATTAACATATAACTGCTTTATTTAATTGACTGCTAGAATTAAGAGTTTTAGGCTGGGTATCGCCTGAATTAAGGATTTTTTTGGATAGCAATTAAACCAAAGATTCATATTGTGGGTATCGACTGCAATAAGAATAAGTTACTAACACTTTATTGCGGGCATCGACTGTAATAAAGAGTATTATTGCTGGTATGGACTGTAACAAGGCAATTATTAATAAAACCACTTTATTGCGGGTATCGACTGTAATAAAGGGTCTTACTGGGCATATCGACTGTAGCTAGACAATTACTAACATAAAACACTTTATTGCGGGTGTCGACTGTAATAAAGAGTCTTATTGCGGGTATCGACTAAAATAACACAATTACTAATAAAATCACTTTATTAGGGGGATCGACTGTTAAAAAGAGTCAAGTAAATCAGTTGCCATATATTGATCAGGTGAGTCCAAGTCAATTCCAACATTTTTATAATTCAAATTTATTTTCTAATCATTTATTAAATATTGGTTTCAGCTTTTTATGTTAAAAGCAGGCATTTTACTTCATGCCAAAAGTAAAATTTTGCCTTTCAACCCTTTTTTAGATGATCAGGAATTATTGCGTCTGGGCGGCCGATTAAAAAACGTTTATACTCCCTTCAATCAGAAACATCCAATAATATTGCCGAAAGTAAGCAACTTGACAATATTAATAATCAAGTATGTTCACATGAAAACTTTACATGGAGGTTTTCAATTGGTTCTTTCAATATTAAGAATTCTAGATTCCGCAAGGTCGAAGAACTATCAAGCATATTTTGCATAAATGTGTTACCTGTTTTAAACAATCCGCTTTCAATAAAAATCAAAACCTACCCGCTTCAAGAGTAAATATCTCGAGGACCCTTTCAACAAACCGGTGTGGATTACGCTGGTCCCATCAATCTGAAAATTTCGAAACACAGAGGAAATTGGTTCTACAAGGTCTACATATGTATTTTTGTTTCCATGGCCACCACAGCCATACACATAGAGCCTGTATCCGATCTGACCACAGCGGCCTTTATCGCAGCGTTTCCACGCTTTTCCAGTTGACGAGGACTTTGCACGGATATATATTCCGATTGCGGGACTAACTTCGTTGGAGGGGACAAAGTTCTGTTTTTTGCTATGCTTTGCCCATTTTTCTTTTTTCTTAACTTCTTTCTTTAATTTTTCACCATTTTTATCTTCACTATTTTTTTGCTTTGCATCTTATTTTACTTTATATTTTATTTTCCTTATTTGTTATCTTTGACTTTGTTTTTTTTGCTATTTAAGTTTTGTATTTAGAATATTATCTCTGAACTTCTGAATTTTTGTCTTTATTTTTTTTTTATTTACTTTCTAACTACTTTAGTATTTTAGGTTTCCTATATCTAATATAAATGTTCTAACTAGCACTCTAATAATATTTTCTTAGATTAATTTACTATTATTATTACTTATTATTTTTATTTAGAATTTGTTGTTCTTACTCATTGTTTCATTTGAACCTGTTTTTGCTTCTCTTCTTTTTATTTGCTTGTAATTTGTTCAAACGCTATAATTTCCATATATTTGTTCTACACGCTATTTTTTTAATTATTAGAAAGAAAACATATTTGGCTGCAAATTGCTTTAACTTCATTTTGCTGTGGGAGCGACAGTTTTCGGCTTTGAGACCTCTTTAGGATGAAATTTGAGTTTTTCCTCATGACGAGAATATAAAAAGCAGTGAGAGTGAGCTCTTACTGCATGCTGTACCCGCACGTTAAGGCCTTTTAATGCGTCAGTGCCTTCGGCGACTTCATGGCTTGTAATTCCGGGGGTTACGCTTATTGACTATTGGAAACATGTTGGTGTTGGTTTTTCACATTTCGTCGTGTATTTTTTGCAGTTATACTAGGCTTCATAATGGTAGAACTTTTTGGAGATGTGATCACTTTATCACCTTTATTCAGTTGGAAAATTGACCAAGTATATTTGGAAAGTATATCATTACCTGTTAGCAAAACGTTATTTCCGGTATCTACTATAAGCACCCAGTTCAACTAAATAAGCTTGCCATCTTCGAAACCCTTAATGATTAATCGTCTCTGTCGGAAATTCTTTCGAATAAGTTTATGCAACTCGTTGCAACAAGTTGATTCTTATTCATCATTGTGTATTTTCCTTCTCGTGTTCCTTTAAATTATTATTAATTCAACTTTTATTAATTAAATTAAATTCACTTGAAAATAAATATCATTCATCGTTTTCAATTGATTTTCGTTTTATTTTTTAAAGAACGTTTAGAGCGGAAGAGCTATTCAAATCAAACTTTTGACAGTTTTAGATAAGAATACTGCAAATATTTTAGAATGTTAGGACTCTGTTGGGGCTTTCATGTGGTAGTGAGGGAGTCTCTTTCATGGCCTGTGAAGTGTTCTCGAGGGTTTTGTATTGACCCTGTGACTGGCACCCAACATACGATGGTATGCATGTATATTTCCATACAGTTTATATGACACGGCCACATTAATTCAGTTTCTATTTGTTTTTTTACAGCATTCTGACGGAACCATATGGAGAAAAATAACACCAAGTGTCCCAGAGCATTGCGGCATGTTTAATTGTAGAAAGTTCACCGTAATTTGTCCAACTGCCTAAGCCAAAAGTAAATCTGCAAAAGAAACATCCAAGTGGCTCATTTGTAACGGAAATTCTGATACTATTATCAGAGGAACATACAGCCACGCTCATCAAAGTTGTGCTGAATGGAATACTAAGTTCCCTCCCAGTGACGCCCCTACGTCAGTGTAAAGAAATTACAGAGCGTGAATTCGATGCATGCTTAGGTATTTTTCTTTATGAAGGCATTAGGCGCTCAAATTATCAACAATTTACTGAACTCTGGCATATGCACAGACTCGCACTGTTCTGCGGATGAAAAGATTTTATATAATAACCAAATAGGTCTGACAATGCGAACACATAAGAAGTAAGGTTAGCACAGTATAAATTTCTGCCAATTACAGACATATGGGTGGAATTCTAAGTGCCTGATGAAATATAATAATGGATAAGCAGCTAGTTCCATTTCGTTGTCGTACACTAAATTCTCTCCAGGTTGTGGCTAATGAAATGAAACTTTTTTGCCTTTTGGTTTTTAATCCGAATTAGATACGATTTTTGTTGGACTACGTAAAGTTTCAAGCATTATTAAAAACAATGTGTGCTTATGTTCACTATTGCGTTTATATCGATTTATTTCTTAGTTACACTGTTGAAATTTGGGTCGTATCAAAACTTGAGCATATATGCTGATATTGCGTATGCTCGTATTAATTATTTACGTCGCGCTGTTTTTTATCTTAATCAATTCATTTCGTTCATATTCTAATTTAATTACTCTGTCCGTTCGCATATGCAATTCTTATGCCAAATGGTGGCATTATTAACTTTGATGGAAATCAGACTTATACTCTAAATAATTGATTCAGTTTTTTGAGAGCACTTGGCGGAATTGCCTTGATAACATTTTTCTAAACACTTGTTCCTATTTCCACAAAAATTTGTTTATTAAATTATATTTTTTTTATTAAATTATTAGTTTGTTAAACGCAGGGACCGAAAGTAACTGTTATAATTTTTTTGTGAGCGAAAAAACTCTTTCATAAAATTTTGTAGGAAGTAGCGTAGTACAAAAGGGGTCTATGTGCAGCAGTTAGACTAGCTGCCTACGTTGAAATCAAGAAAGTTTCGATTTTAATATATAAATCCAATCCTAACTGTTATTGTAAAACACATTTTTTATATTTCAATTTTTACTGTTAAAAAAAAATACCTATATTATTTTACAGCGATATAAAACTCTTTGCAAGAGTTTTACATATTTCGTCTATTATAAGAATTAAAAATTAGTTTTATTTTTTTCCTCAAAAAATAAAACTCATAATTCGAGTTTTATATTTTCCTCGTCTTATAACAGTTAAAAATGAGTTTTATTTTTTTCCTCAGGAAATAAAACTTATCAATGGACGTTTTCTATTTTTGTTGTCATATATTGGTTAGAAGATAGAATTTGTCAATTTTATTAAACAATTTTGTATAGCAACCGTATGAAACAGTTGACCGATTGGTCCTATTTTTGAACTTAAATTTACATTTTTTTTTTTAAAACCGCCGTTTACAGTGAAAAACCAAAGCTATATATAGCAACACCAAGAAGGGGTTAGAGATTCCAATTTTTCTTTCCCTGAGAACCTTACTCGGACAGGTTTATTTCTTGAAAAACTCGAATTATGAGTTTTATTTTTTGAGAGAAAAAATAAAACTCATTTTTAAATCTTAAACCGAGAGAGAAATATAAAACGTAAGATAAGACTGTTATTTACTCAGAAGATAATAAAATTCTCTTTTTAACTATTTCATTAAAGGTTAAAATTTAAAATATCAATAACAAAGTGTTAAAACCAGACTTTTAAAATATTTCTTATAACTCTTTCGGTCCCTGGTTAAACGAACAAAACTGACCTGTTTCGCCTTCTTAGGGCATCCTCGGAGCTAATAAACTAAACTGAGTCTATGTGCAAACTTCATAGGGAAGTATCAGCTATGCACTAAAAACTAGCGTAATGGAACGTAACAAAGTAAAAACGTGTATGTAAGTGACAAACTAACGAACTAACGTATATACATATACAATTAAATAAGCAAATAAATACATGAATAGGTAAATGCCTAAATAAAGAACAAAAAACATGTATGTATGTAATAAATAACAAACTACTGCACACTTACAAACAAAATGAATAAATTGTTTGAGGGTATCAAAAAGGACTATAAGATCCTTCACTGAAATATAATTGTACAAAAAATCATGTTTCGCGAAAACGAAATTAAAACGAAAAAAGTATCTCATTACAACGCAGCATCGAACCTCAGATTCCTAGGTGATAGTCTCGTTGCGCTTCCACTACACCACAAAGAAGACACTGAACTAGAAATCCGGGACAGCAATAAAAACACGCGTAGTTCACTTTTCTAATTTATTAAATCAAAAAATTGCTAAACAACAAGCACTATAGTTCCAATCAAAAATATGTAGACAGAGTTCAATAATGATACAATGCAATGAAATTCAAATTTATTAAGCAAAAGAGTTCAATAGTATCACAATGATACACTTTGGTTTAGATTTCTCAGATTCCGAAAAAAAGTTACGACCGTCGCGTACCAGAATTAATCTTCGACTCGACTCTAGCTTATTTCTCCTTCATGAACATTAATTTTGTAGAATGTTCGATTGGGTTTCCATTTTTTAACGGATATTTAAAAAGGGGGATTTACTTTAACTATTTCATTTTTTTTCAAAGGTATCATTATCTCTTTCATCGATATAATATGCATCTCACTTGAGGCAGAATTCATCTCTTCGATGTAAATTATTTGCTATAAAGTATTTCAACCCATTATTTTATAATAAAGGTTCTACAATTCGCTTGACGAAGAAGGAGAAATAGCAGAGTTGAGAAGTGAACGATAAAGTGTCGAATGTGTTATGAAGTGAAGTGATCATTGGGATACATTATTCTGTCCGGAAACAAATATACTGTAAGTAAATAGCTATATTAATATTATTTGTTAAATTTAAGAATTAATTTTATTATGTGATGTCTAGTGTTGTGTGCATTTCAATATTTCCTACGTTAACTATACTAACTTACATGTAAGTATGTTTACCTAATTCTAACCTAACCTTATAATTCAATATTCATATATTCCGATATTTTAGTATGATATTCAATCATTATTATTTGGCCACAAATTTATATTTTAACCTAACCCTAAAATACGAATGAACCTAATACTACTTAAATCAAATAAAATAAATAGACATTAATTTCCTCTTCGAGCTGTATACGTACACACAGGCAGGCATGTCGAGTAGAAGCCAGAGCAATTGTAAACATTGGATGGAATCAGCGCAGTGAGATAAGTATTTTGATAATTTCACAATGCATTGTGTGAAAATTGTTCTTTCTTTCAGGGCGTACAGGAACGGAAGTCTAGCAGGATCCCAAACATACTCCGGGCCTTGGAACATCTGAGGTTCCAATGAATTTGTTGCATGTGGAATTCAGACGTAGTGAAGAAGCACCAGTTATTTCTTGTGTCTGCAACAATATAAGAAGACTGGAGGGTTGTGATTGGACAGTAATGGAAAGGTGAAGGAGGAAGGAGTTTGGATAATCATGTAAGGGATATTGCGGGTTTGATTTATTAGCTCTAGTATTATTCGACATTTTAGTTAATGTTTTCTTTGTTGAATGAGTCTAAGAGTCTGGCTTACCTGCGATTCGAACCGATTAATTGTTATCACGATTTTGTGTTCCGACTTCTAAGTGAGTTTCGCGCGACTGGTCTATGCTATTTTCAATTGGGAGCAAGCAAATTTTAGTAATCGGACGTTTTAATATCGAGTCTTTGGTTTTAATCGTTACGACGCGAACGAGTTGATCTGATCCCGGATGAGTTTCCGTTATGCGTCCCAACATCCATCTCGACGGAGGTAGATTATCTTCCTTTATTAAGACTAGATCTCCAACCTTTACGTTTTCGCATTTTCTTGTCCATTTCGGTCTTTGCTGTAGACGACATAAATATTCTGTATTCCAACGCTTCTAGCATGACTGATATACTCGTTGCAGATATTGCCATCTATCAACTCGATGCACATTAATGTCCAATAATGAAGGTTCTGGAGGCGTAAGTAATATATCACCGATTAAGAAGTGTGCCGGGGTGAGTGGGGTCAGATCATGTGTGTCGCTGCTCAATTCGCAAATCGGTCTAGAGTTTAAGCACGCTTCGATTTGTGCCAATATCGTGCTCAATTATTCATATGTACAGGTTGATTCTTTTAAGATTCTTTTCAGTTGATACTTGGTAGATCGAACGCCTGACTCCCAAAGACCACCAAAATGTGGTGAAGCAGGAGGTATCAAATGAAAATTTACTCCTTCGGTTTCAAGACTGGCAGCAATCTCAACATTCATTCCCGGGACAATTTTATGGCTTTGTCAAGTAAGAATTCTATTCGCTTCCTCCACAATAAACATCGTTGCAGGGACCTCTTCTGGATACAAAACGGCGATATGCTGCTATGAAGCCCTGAGCGCTGAGATCATTGACTAGTTCAATGTGCATGGCTTTGGTTGCCATGCATACGAAGATTGCTATGTATCCTTTATATTTCTTAGCTCCTCTTCCTCTATGATTTCTTAATTCGAATGGACCACAGTAATCTACTCCCGTATGGCTAAAAGGTCTGGACATTCTTACTCGAGCAATAGGTAAATCTCCCATCAATTGTTGTCGTGTAGTGGCCTTTTGTTTAAAACAAGATTTGCATTTATGTATCTGTTGACGAATTGCGTTCCGTGCATTCAATAGCCAATATTTCCTTGCTATGACACTCATCATCAGTTAGGGCCCCCATGTAGCGTTTCTCGGTGAGTTCTGTCAATAAATGACCGCGTGAAATGGCTTTTTTCTGGTAGGATTATAGGATGTTTCTTACTGAAACAAAGATTTGAGTGTCTTAGTCTACCGCCAACTCTCAGGAGTCCATCATTATCTAGAAATGGTGTTAACCTTAACAAACAACTGTTTCGACTGATGTCACGCGCCTTCTTCAAATTTTCTATCTCGTCGGAGAAACTTTTCATTTGAACATCTCTTAGCAAAATTCGTAATACGTCCTGTAGCTCCGTATTTTTTAGATGAGCTTTGTTTTTATCTTTCACGGGTTTTCGACTGTTTTCTATGAATCATTTGCAATATGCGACTACTTTGATTAACTTCGTGAGAGATGAAAATCGTTCAATGATTTCATTTTCGACAATGGGTGTGTTCAGCTCAGCTCAACTGTTGAGTTGCTGACTAAGCGGTGGCGTTCAGTCGAATCGCTGTCCGTCCGCTGACTCTCAACTGTTGAGTATAGTAGGCAGCGGAGATTATTTACGCTTAATTTGTAAGCGCTGTCAAATAAATATTATATGACATTTTGCTAACAAAAAGCTCAAAACAATATAGCCAAACTTGACAGCAACAGATTACAGTCAGCAAAACGTTCAGATGAAACTCAACGGTTGACTTCCAGCATACTCAACATGTTTTGTGATTAGTGTCAACCGTTGAGCTGTGCTGAACACACCCAATCACTTGAGTATAGCAAGCTTCCAACTTTCGCATTTCGATCTGGGTTGCTGGGTTCTGACAGGGAGGCCAAAGGCTTTGCGGTCTCTGCAGCCAGTCGGGTCCTTGCCACCATAAAGTATAATTCCTTAACTCATCTGGAAGAAGACCTCTTGTAGCGCAGTCGGCTGGGTTCTGCTTGGATGGTACATGTCTCCATATGGCTTCTTCTAAATAATCATGGATCAATGAAACTCTATTGGCTATGAAAGTTTTCCATTTTGTGGGATGACTTCTTAACTAAGCGATGACGATTTTGGAGGCTGTCCAAGCATATGTAGGAACATTGTCATAGGATTTCAGAGCTTGTTTTATATATTTTACTAATTTTGCCAGAAGCACTGCTCCACATAACTCAAGTCGAGGTAGCGACACTGTCTTTATAGGTGCTACTTTTGTTTTTCCAGTAAGCATGGATATCTTTCGTTGTCCATATTGCATACTACAGATGTAAACAACAGCTGCGTAAGCTTGAGTTGACGCATCACAAAATCCATGAATCTCTATGCCGCTGCTTCAATTGGAGAGATTTATCCATCGTGGTATAAAAATCTGATCGACCTTGGTGATTTCTTGTTGATAATTCACCCATTCAGAGGACAGTTCTCCTGGTACAGATTCATCCCAATCAATCTTCGCCAGCCACAGCCTTTGGATCATGATCTTTGAGATAATGATAATTGGAGAAAGCCAGCCCAAAGGGTCAAATAACTTGGACACCTGTGATAAAATTGATCTCTTCGTTATGTTGGTTAAGTCTGCCTTTGATTTTATTGTGTAGGAAAAGGTATCATTTTGTGGGTTCCAGTACATTCCAAGGGCTTTCACATTTTCATGAGCGTTAACATGAAATGGCAGATGTTCTAGGTAAGTTGCGGAATTCGATACCCACTTACGTAGGGAAAAACCTCCTGCCTTCATCAAATTTAAAAATTGAGCTTGCTTTTCCAAGGCTGATTCTATATTGGGGGCACCCGACATCAAATCGTTTACGTAAAAGTCTGTCAAACTCGCATCTGAGGCCAGTGGAAAATTATCACGTTCATCAATAGCTAACTGTTTTATTACTCTGGTGGCTAATTAGGCGGCGCTTTTGGTTTCAAATATAACTGTTAACAGTTTATAGTCCTTTACAGGTGCCTCAGCTGACTCACGCCATACTATTCTTTGATAATCGGCATGCGGCGATGTTATATCTACGCCATCTTAAAAGAATAGAAGCTAGTTCATCTTGCTGAGTACGACTATTTAATAAAATTTGGTTCAGTGACACACCATTACTTGTGGGAGCGGATGCATTGAAGACAACGCGAAGTTTAGTGGTAGTACTGTCTTCCTTCATAACTGAGTGATGTGGTAAGTAGCAACAGGAAAATGATGTATTCTTATCATTCCCGATTCTATGTTCTTCTTCTTTACTGCATGTAGGTTCCATGTGTCCTAAGGATGCATATTCGTTTAGACATGCAGCGTACTGAACTTTCAAGGTTGGATTTATTTTAAACCTGCGCTCCACTTGGTAAAGACGAGATAAAGCAATCCCTCTAGATAAACCCAAATTAGAAGTATTCTCTTCGGAGAATGGGAGTTCGACTTCATAACGTCCATCAGTTCGACGTTTATGTGTTCTTTGAAAGTGCTCTTCACATTGCTACTCTTCCTTGGTAAGGGGCTCTCTATATTAATTTCTTCAAGCTCCCAAAATTGTCTTATTTGTTGATGTAATTCTGTTGTGATATGAAAACTATTTATCTTTACAGGTGCTATGCTTTCCTCTACCCTACCACATAGTATCCATCCGAAAACGGTTTCTTTTGCAACTGGTGTACTCGGATACCCATGTATGAGACCTTTCAGAATGATTTGGCCAAAAACGTCAGCCCCTAACAAAATGTCTATCTTGGAAGGGCGATGGTATAGAGGATCAGCTAATTTGAGGCCTTGAATATGCTCCCAGTCTTTTCTAAGTATTTCTCTGGTTGGAAGAAAATGAGTCAGCTTAGTAAGAACTAATGCGTCCATATCCACGGAAAAGTCATCATGGTATAGCGATTTAAGCGTAAGATGGACCTTGGTATTTACTTGTCCTGCATGCGTTTGACCTATGCCTGTTACATTAGTTCTAATGCATTCCCTTTTTAGCTTTAAGCTCTGAACGACTGACTCGGTTACCAATGAAACCTGAGATCCCTGATCTATCAAAGCTCGGACTGTGTTTTCTCGACCAGATGGAGATCTTAGCTTGATTAGGGCAGTGGCTAACAATGTCTGAGCCCTTTGAGAATTTGCATCTACAAGCAGTGAATTCAAATTGCATGAGCAGTGCTTTCACGTTGAGGTACAAAACTAGATGCCCAAGGAGACAAATTTGCTTGCAAATTAGAATTTCATGTAGACGGTATT
The DNA here is from genome assembly GCA_963930735.1 of Dioctria linearis. NCBI lineage: Eukaryota > Metazoa > Arthropoda > Insecta > Diptera > Asilidae > Dioctria > Dioctria linearis. The sequence goes on from OZ005740.1 coordinate 191,016,242, forward strand.
GATGTCGTTAGTGCTTGCATTTGATTTTCATTAGCCGAAGACATTGTTCGATTGGGAGCTCTGAGCTGAAGGTGTTTGGCCTATCAGTCGACCTCCGATGGAAAAGCGTATGATGACGTTGCCTACAGTGATTACACCTTTGTTGGCTTGGGCAATTTGCAATTATATGCCCTTGACCTAAACAGTTTATGCATAGACCCTTTGATTTCACAAAATCAAGCCTTTGATGCGATGGCAAAGAAGAAAATTTCTGACACTGACGGATGTTATGACTATGCGAGCAGAGAATACATGTTGCTTTGTCTGATAAGTGGAAAGATTGTGGAGAAAATTTTGATCTAGGCGGAATAGTACGGCTATCTTTAAACGAACTAAGTTTCTTCTGAGAGACAGCTTCTTACGTTCTGAATCTTGACTCCACGAATTCTTTAACCTCGCCCAGGATGGAATGTCCTTATTGTGTCGAATAACTTTTGAAAATATTGCAGGCGTTTCTTATAATAGGATATGGTACGCCTGTCTAGGGTAGGGGATCTTTCTTGAAATGCTCGATGAAGCGCTTTAGTACATCAAATCTAGCTACTTGGGTGGCCATTAAGCTCTCCATTTTATTGATTTCGAGAAATATATTTTGTATAGAAGGGCTCAAAATAAACGGACTTCCCAGTGATTTCCTTTGATGATTCTAGATTAAGCCAATGAATTCTTAAACGGGATAACAGATTAAATACGAAACCGATCACTATACCGTTACCGAACTCAATTATGATTTCAATTTCTAGAATGTTCGTTTTCACCACAGATTTCTTTGCCCACGTGTTTTAATGTTATAATTAACACTAATTCTGTCCTAGTAAAGTATCCGGCTGAAGGACCAACGTTTGAGGGTATCAAAAAGGACTATAAAATCCTTCACTGAAATATAATTGTACAAAAAATCATGTTTCGCGAAAACGAAATTAAAACAAAAAAAGTATCTCATTACAACGCAGCATCGAACCTCAGATTCCTAGGTGAAGGTCTCGTTGCGCTTCCACTACACCACAAAGAAGACACTGAAGTAGAAATCCGGGACAGCAATAAAAACACGCGTAGTTCACTTTTCTAATTTATTAAATCAAAAAATTGCTGAACAACAATCACTATAGTTCCAATCAAAAATATGTAGACAGAGTTCAATAATTATACAATGCAATGAAATTCAAATTTATTAAGCAAAAGAGTTCAATAGTATCACAATGATACACTTTGGTTTAGATTTCTCAGATTCCGAAAAAAAGTTACGACCGTCGCGTACCAGAATTAATCTTCGACTCGACTCTAGCTTATTTCTCCTTCATGAACATTAATTTTGTAGAATGTTCGATTGGGTTTCCATTTTTTAACGGATATTTAAAAAGGGGGATTTACTTTAACTATTTCATTTTTTCTCAAAGGTATCATTATCTCTTTCATCGATATAATATGCATCTCACTTGAGGCAGAATTCACCTCTTCGATGTAAATTATTTGCTATAAAGTATTTCAACCCATTATTTTATAATAAAGGTTCTACAATTCGCTTGACGAAGAAGGAGAAATAGCAGAGTTGAGAAGTGAACGATAAAGTGTCAAATGTGTTATGAAGTGAAGTGATCATTGGGATACATTATTCTGTCCGGAAACAAATATACTGTAAGTAAATAGCTATATTAATATTATTTGTTAAATTTAAGAATTAATTTTATTATGTGATGTCTAGTGTTGTGTGCATTTCAATGTTTCCTACGTTAACTATACTAACTTACATGTAAGTATGTTTACCTAATTCTAACCTAACCTTACAATTCAATATTCATAAATTCCGATATTTTAGTATGATATTCAATCATTATTATTTGGCCACAAATTGATATTTTAACCTAACCCTAAAATACGAATGAACCTAATACTACTTAAATCAAATAAAATAAATAGACATTCAATTCCTCTTCCAGCTGTATACGTACCTACACACAGGCAGGCATGTCGATAGAAGCCAGAGCAATTGTAAACATTGGATGGAATCAGCGCAGTCAGATAAGTATTTTGATAATTTCACGATGCTTTATGTGAAAATTATTCCTTCTTTCAGGGCGTACAGGAACGGAAGTCTAGCAGGATCCCAAACATAAATAAATATTTAATGAATAAATACATAGCAATATACACAATTACAATTTCATAAGATCTGGGCCTTTACTGTACAGTACATATTTGAAAATTTAAATTTAAAAATATTGAATTATTCGTTCGTTAAGTACACAAATACTTATCTTAATCTTGACACCACTTGCAAGAAAATGTTCCTTAACTGCATAATATAAGTCCTTAACACCACTTGATATACTTAGAATGTGAATAACGTACCTACCGTGACATCTGTTATTTGATGCCATTTTTATACCCTAGATCTAGGCTCTTCAATCGCGTCGTGCCCGCGAACGACAGTTCGAGGACGCTATCGCCACCTAGTGAGAAGAGATCCACTCTGTGAGCGCACGAGATGGCACTGAATGTCTATTGAATCTTTCTAATGATTCTAGAAATGAGCACAACTAGAGGGACCTACTAGTCCAGTCTCGTGCCTCCTCGAAATTTCGAGAGATTCAAAGTTGGCGCGTTCGACCTATATAAAGCCGGCATCACACGGTAGCGGCCAGTTCTAATTCCAAGAGCGAACGAAGCGATACAAGCGAACGAAGCGATACAAGCGAAAGTGTGCGAACTAGCAGTGAAGTCCTACCTGTGCGATAAGTGATTATAGTGAGTTGAGTACAGTGTGTTTTGACGGGTGTAAGGCGGATAAACTGTATTGTGGCGTGCAGTCGCGCAAGTTTAGTTTAGTCGTGGACATTGTTATCGGAGGATTATACTAGTTTCTTCTACCTTGACATTAAAAATGGTTTCTACTTCGGGTAAAAAACGAAATGTTAGTGAGGAAAAGTGGACTGAGTTGTACTTGTTCGTTAGTGTTAATCAAAAACACGTCTGTTTGGTGTGCCAAGAATCACTTTCAGCTTTGAAAGAATACAGCTTAAAAAGACATAGCGATACAAAGCATTCCACAAAGTTTTAGCCAATCACAGGACAATTACCGAAAAATAAAGTGATAGATAAAAAGTCAGTTTCAACGACAGCAAGATAGTTTTCATAAGCAAAACATTGAAAATGAAGCAAGCTTGAATTTTAGCTACATTATATTCGAAAAAATAGCTTTAAAATTAAAACCTTTTACTGACGGCGAATTTATCATGGAATATATTGAGGCCGCCGCTGAAGTATTGCGCCGGTCTCAAAAACAACTTTTTTCTAAAGTTAGTTTGTCGGGAATCGAAGAGTTAGCGGCAGACATTGAAAATTCACTAAAAGAATGGGCATCGAAGTTCGTATACTATTCTGTTGCGCTCGACGAGAGCACAGATTTAAACGACATCGCTCAACTAGCTATATTTATTCGGGGTATTGATAATAATTTTGTCATCACTGAAGAGATGGCTGCCCTTTTTCCGATGAAAGAAACTACAAAAGGATGTAATAAGACCTAATACTCGAATTTGTGTGAATGCATTATAACATTTTCATCCAAAGGCACCCAAACTCTGTTCACGTACTCAAAAAATCGGGGAAAATTTGTAGACGTCACATTTCCCCTGGAATAAAGTTTTAGCCCAAATCCACCCAAGCAAATACTCGGGGTGTAACCATGTAAAAACTGTGAAATAAAGTAAAATTTAAAATCGAGAATTGTCAGAAGTTTAAATTGTCAAGGGAAAAATTGAAAAGGCGGCAGAGTTTGAAACTGATGTGCACTGTTCGCCCAGGTCGTATTATTATCAACAAAATAGTAAGTAAAATGAATAGATGTTATGTTCAGCACTTTATTTTCAAATTAAAGTTGTTAGCTTGACAGTTTGTAGCTGTCACTTTGGCTTTCTACCCAAGAACACACAAAAGTTGTTCATGTACTTTCCAAATTTGATAGCTTCCCTCCTGCACATTTTCACACAAAAAAGTCCAAGAACGAAAACACCCGAGAAGTACGTGAACAAACCTATTTATGATGGTGTGATGACAGTACTGAGACGATATAATTTAGAATTGACAAAGCTTTCTGCAGTTGCAACAGACGGGGCACCATCCATGGTAGGAAAAAATGAAAGGCTCTTGGGTTTGATGAAAAAACAGCAGAATGATCTTCCTTTGATGCGTTACCATTGTATCGTTCATCAACAAAATCTTTGTGCAAAATACGCAAATATTGATAAGGTCATGAAAGTGGTCGTAAAAACTGTGAACTTCATTAAAACACCCGGTTCCAACCACAGGGAATTCCAACATTTTTTACTCGAAATTAATGCCGAGTATGGTGATGTGACATATTTTTCTGATGTTCGTTAGCTGAGCAGAGTAAAAATGCTAAAACTCGTTTTTGAACTCAAGAAGGAAATCGCCTCCTTCATGGAAACCAAGATAAACCAGGTCCTCAATTTAATTACCCCTGGTTGCGCGACTTAGTACATCTCACGCACATTACGCTGCACCTCAATGACTTGAACACCAAACTACAATGAAAAGAAAATCTCATCAACAACCTACTTGACACTGTGAAGACATTTGAGTTTAAAATGGATTTATGGAAAAATCAGTTGTTGAAAAAGAGTTTACGCATTTTCCTAAACTGAAGAGTTGCGAACGTACAGATGTGGATAAATATGTCGCAACAGTATATTTACTCAAAAAAGAGTTCCAATCAAAGTTTTCTGACTTCAGAGATAATGAAAATTACATTAATCTCTTTGCCCGACCATTCAGTGTATCCGTTGAAGACATGTCAGAAAAGTGTCAGATGGAGCTTATCGATTTGCAGTGTAAAGGCCTAAGCACAATGCAACGCGACGGAGTGCAGCGTAGCGCACCGAAATGTCAAAAAATGTAACCAAACAGAGATAAACGTTGATTGCGCACAATGCTCCAAGCATATAGAGTTGCGTTATGTGTCAAAAGAAGTGTCAACATTATGAAAGATACGAAAAAACTCTTTTTAGTATTGAATTCATTATACCTATGTATCGTGTTTTATTAAAAATCAAAAGTAAAAGACGAGGAAATAGAAGAAGATGGTGGGTCCGTGAGATTAACAAAAATTGGGATAAGCGATATAACGGGATATTACAATGTCGTGTTCACAAATATGAAGGAGCAAGATCCTGAGCAGTTTTTTATCCATACGAGGATGTGAAAACCATAGTTTGCGAATTACTGCTAAGCTTATTAAAGTCGAAGCTTACAAAAACTTCAATTCGTAAAGCAATTCACCCTTATTACAGTTGTCGACTCATCAAAGTGACAAGCTTCGTAGTCACTCTCACTTCACTTCACTTTTCGTATTGTCGTTGTCGAATTGTGTGACGTGACATTTTTCTTCAAAGCCTTATTATAGTAGTCACTTAAAATGACAGATAGCATCAGGGCATGTGTCAGGGTATGAATTCTATTTGTAGATAAAAGTGAGGTTTGTCTTATTTCGTGGTATTGTTGCTACTTTTGAAAGTGTTTAAAAGCAAAAAAAAATTATAAACGCGATGTATTTCAGCCCTCTAGCTATAACAGGATGCTTATAAAATCTAAGACGACTTCAAATTGTTTTTTTGTTGTAATTTTTACACTAAAATTGAAAAAAAAATTATTTAATTTATAAAAAACTATTGAATTTGATGTTTTAATGAACAACTAGAAAGCCATTATAAAATTTATAATTTTCCGCTTGCATTTTCCTTTTCCTTACACACACCTAACATCTGTCACTTACAAAAACCAAGTGAGTAAAATTGTCACTTAATTATCACTTACATCGACATTTGTCACTTAATACGACAACAGTAATACGTCCAAAGTCGTATGTTTTCGACAAATGTCACTTTAAACGACAACCATAATACCATTTTTGTGTCGTAACGCCATTTCTCACTTAAAGTGACAACGATAATAAGGGTGATTGATCCTGAATGCCGCCTGGCTTTAACGTTAAGGTAATGTGAAAGTATAGAATTATTGCTCCATTCCCACCAATTGTAGTATCTTATCACAGGGAACCTCTCATCAATTTTTGGCCTGGTCTTTTCAAATGTGCAAGTCTACAGTACGGAAAGTAATTTTAGAGACCTGCGATGCTATTTGGGAAACTCTATCACCAGTTTACTTGTCGGAGCCAAGGCAGGATAATTACGCGGAAATAGGAAAATAATTTTCGGAATTATGGAATATGTCAATTTGTATCGGGGCATTAGATAGGAAGCATATTACCATTAAATGCCCCCCTAATTCTGGAACGCAGCTCTTTAATTATAAGCACCTTTTCAGTATTGTACTACTAGCAACATGTGATGCGAAATATAAATTTAAGCAAGTTGATGTTGGTGCTTATGGGAGTCAAAGTGATGGAGGTAAACTTTCTCAAATAATCTAATTTATTATCCTAGCTTCACCGTTTTATTTAAAAGACATTTTAAGAGAATCAGAATTTGGGAAATATCTGTTGAGGAAAATGCTTCTCATACCAGAGCCAATACAATTACACAACAGCAATACTGTATTCCCACATTACTTTGTTGGAGACGCAGCCTCTCCGCTAAAAAATAATTTAATGAAGCCATTCCCAGGGATGCTGTTGAACAGAAAAAACAATCTTCAATTACCGATTGTCAAGGGCTCGAAGAGTTATAGAGAACGCTTTTGGGATCTTGGTCGAAAGGTGGAGATGTCTTCGAACATCATTGGAATGTTCTCCATCAAACGCCGAGCGGATAACCTTAGCAACATTAGCATTACATAATTTCATTATGCATCAAGATAAGTTTTCTTATTGTTCTCCTGCTTTTGTTGATTGGGAAAACGAAGACAAAATTTTACATTCTGGTGAGTGGAGAAAAGAAATAGAAGGAAATGACGGCAATTTCCGCCCACTAAATGTGCGATATCGCAATGCTTCTGTTAGTGCCTTCAATTTAAGGGATATGTTGGCATAATACTTTATAGAAGAAGGAAGCAATTTAAACCAATAATATTTTTATTTAAATAATAATTCTTTAATAGAATAAAAGTTCATATATCCATGATTTGATATTTGTCAGTGTTTAAAACTCTTAAAAAAAACAAAAAAATGCACTTCAATTTTTAAAACGAGAAGTTAAAAACTAGGTTATTCGAGGCAATTCTTCTGTCAGGTCCATTTGTAAGTTTTCAAGTTTTATTACATACTCGGTTATTTCCAAAACTGCATTGTTTTGAAGTACCCTAGGCAATTTTTCTAACTCAGTGCCATTGACTTCATAAATTTTTGTATGAAACTGGCGCTACTATCTGTATCACACGCCTTTTTAAGAGCCTCCACTGCGCTTTGAAACGTTTGAGTAAGATCTTCTGTGGTGCCGCTTTCAATTTTTTTTATTTTAGGTTTAGGTGTAGAAGCGATGTGAGATTGGGAAGAGGAATTTTCCGGATAAAATGAATCTGCACTGCTTTCTGTTATGTCATTAAGCTCCATAATAACAGAACTAGTAGCACACATACTTCCACTCCTGTGTGTACCTCTAGTTCTATAAAGAAATATTGATATGATCTTTTAAAAATTTTAAAGGTTCATATAACTCCTATACGGAATGCTCAGAATAAGCACTGCCAGACGGAGCAGAAAGCTTCCGAGTTTCCCGAACAAACCTATCCCGCAATTCTTTCCATCTTTTCATACATATTTCATCTGAAAACCAAATCTATAATTTCCAGGATTAAAAATATTTAATATATATTACTGATAGTGCCAAGATCAGTGACTATTTTTCTCCACACCTCTGCTTTAAAATGAATATTTTTATAACCAGTCTTCGACTTATTATACAGCACGTCATTTTCCCTCACAGCCAATATTAGCCGCTCCTCGAAATTTTCCATTTTTATTTTTTATTGCAGATACAAAGAACAATGCCTTAACATGCTCAGTATAAATTGCACATTAAACAAACTGTCAGATAACAATTTGAGGTTATGTCAATCCGTTTGGGTCCGTCGATTTTAGATTTTAATAAACTTCTTGAGTTTTATGTAAAATATGTCGATCAAAATTCGTTGCCTGAAATCCGAAAACATGCCCAGAAAATGATGTCTCTGTTTGGGAGCACATATGTGTGTGAGCAGCTGTTTTCTCGTACGAAGAATGTGAAATTTAAAACAAGGCCGAGAGTTACAGATGGACTTCTGGAAGGCAGTCTGTGGGTTGCAACTGCAAAAATAAATAAAATATCGACACACTTGTCAAAAATAAACAATGTTAAAAATCACATTGATTGATTAAACTTTTTAACCAATAAAGATTATTGGTGTGGTGGTAAAGTCACGTGGAGCATTGTGGCCCTTCGGACGATGTGAAATCGATTTTTGGCACTTGCACTAAAAAAGGTTGAATACCCATTTCCTACATGAAACAATAATTTCGTTTTTCACTATATACTTATTTGGACACAGCCTGAGAACGCGTAGACGTAGTAATTTTGTACACGGTGTTTTCATAAAAATAGTAAAGAAAGCTTCACTGTTTTACTTGTTAATATACAATTGAAAAAAAAGCACTTTTTCTATTATTGCTAACTTTGATCTTATGCTTGTTGCATATATATGTATACTGTCGAAATAGTGGGAATTTCTTTAAGGCACACCTCCTTTTTATAATTTCTGAGTAGCCATTTTATAACAAGCTCCAGGCGAATATTGCAATTTTAGGATTATTTTCGTTTTAGAATGACTTGAACATATTTTTGAAATTATGCCAATTTGTCTCGAATAATTTATTTCTCATTATCCATTATTTTCATAACTTATTTAATTAAATATCTTGATCTTTCAATAAAATATCAATATGGCTGCTTTCTGCCATATTATTACATTTTCCGTTGTGGAATATAAATTTTGTCAATTTTCTTCTATCTCGTTTCCATATCTGTCTCTCTTTCCCACTCATTGTGAGAATTAAGTTTGTTTTTTCGCTAATATTGGCTTTATATCAGATCGACTGAACATATGCTGGACTAAAAATATTAAAAAATTAAAATTATTTGCCTAGAAAATACCAATGAGGGTTTCTTTTTTCTACCATACATTCGCATTATGGTGAAAGCCTACCCAGAAAGAAGGTTTTGAACAGTCAGCGACGATACTTAGATGCATGCAAATAGCCTATCAAGCATAAATTACGAGATTACAAATTGAGTGTGCAAAACCAGAGTAATTTTCATTACAGATTATTTTTGTTGACTTCATTGTACGTACACATGTATATCAAAATGGTAAATAATAAATTCGACTGCAACGCAAACGCTGACGATTTTGAATATAACGAGTTTTTGCAAATTCATCCAGGTACAATAATAAATTTGTTATTAATGTTCTTATTGTATTTATTATAAAAAAATTTTCGTTAAAAGGAAACTGGTCAGTTACTAGTTCACAAATATCCCCTAGTAAAAGATTCTTACAACTGTCATCGCAAGATTGTCAAGCTGAAAAATCATACACAGCTTTAACATCTGATCCCCAGAATCTTGATATTCAATCACAGTCGGTTTTTGCAAAACCGAATAATTTAAAAATTTTACCCAGTCATAGTGCACTTCAAACCTTACGAGGATTGCCAACTTCACACACAATCACATCAGATAAGGATACAACATTTTTATGAACTTACTGAAAGAAACGCGAAAGAACACAGGAAAATGATTACGAGCCTGACAGAAGAAATAATCTCATTAAAAAATGAAGTACGATCATTGAAAAAGGAAGGCACTTCTTTGCAGACCATATACATATGTATAACTTACTTCCAAATTTTCCGTTAACAACGAAGAATGCTCAACTGGATTTTGAGGAAAGTCTCAAAGAAAATGCTGATATGATTACTCAATTGGTATCATAAACAATAATACTAAATTATAGAATTGCTTTTATGTAATTATTAATTCTACATTTCCAGAAAAACAAGTTTTTGGCAAAGGGTGGGGATGACGTTCCGTCTTTTATAAGAACTAATCTCAAGTCATTGCTTTCTGATGAAGTGGCGAGAGAATTTAGTTGGATTGGAACAAAGGATAAAACTTCAGTGAGAATTTTGATCATAACAAATGCTTTAAAAAGTAAGTATATAGGTATATATATAGATATGTATATATACAATGTTATTTTACATATTATGTATTTACAGATGCTTGTTTTGAAATATTTCCTAGGACAGACGAGAAAAACATGGAGCGGGTTATCAAACAGCATTTTCAATATGCCAATGACCGCATCTTAAAAAGACTTCGACCAAAAAAAATAATAATATAATAAAATATATATATACAAAATAAATGTTATAATAATAGTAATAGTAACATAATTTATTTAAATAAATCCTAAAATACCCAAAACCAACCAAATCTGCGATTTTGTTACTTAAAGTTTTTGCAAACGGAAGAAGATAAGAATATTTATCGCCATGGAGTTCAACAAGTGAATTACATACACAATTCATATGCGATGTAACATTTACCCCCGTCAAGTTAAGCGTAGGCGATAAAAATGCATATAAAGCCGGCAACAAAAAATCACTTGTAAGCGATAAAATGGATATTCGACTGCGATCGAAATGCAAACGCAAGAAGATAAGAATATTTATCGTCATGGCGATAAACAAATGAGTTACTTACACGATTCATATGCGATGCATCATTTACCGCCGTCAAGTTGTCAAGTTAAACGTAAGCGATAAAAATGCATTATTGCCGGCAATAAGAATTCTGGTTGTGGCAATGAAAAATCATTAGAAAGCGATTCGTAGGCCAATCCTAGTGTTTGCTGGGCCTGGGGCTGTTCTCGCCGGAAACTACAGTCGACTGCAGGAGACTGTGTGAGTAAACGTCAAAAACTTTCTGCGGCGCCAGTGAACTTACACCTACGTCAGGAGCACGAAGTTAAATGACTCAAGTCGACTCCCGTCAAAATGACTTGACAACGTGAACGCAATTTGGTTTATATGAACACACCCCAAAATGCCATGTCCACCCACAATTACAATTAAAAGAGCCGTACCCATGTACACTCTAAGTACGACCAGAACGGCATTTTCTGAGCCAAATTAACTAAAGTCGACTAGCAGTTTCCGACGAGAACAGACCCCTGGTGAATTTCGCATCTTTTAAGCCCGACCGCATTCAAATTAATCAAACTGACTTTTCACCTCATCAATTTAACAGTAGCCACTCCTGCAATATTCTGCCGCATTCAAGAATTTGGCATTTTAATAATATTTGGTCGAAGCAACTATGCGGCACTTATTCATTCCTGGCAATATACCTTCGTAACGTCGCATAGCTGAGATGGTAATGCTTGGGAGCTTTTTTTATACTAGAACCTTCTTTTACCATCTTTATAACTTCTTTTACATTTTGCTTTGTGTGGCCACTAATTTTCCGAATTTCCTTTTTTGTTTGGGCCGTCCTGAAATGGAAAAATATATCTTATATCTTATTTCACAGTTAATAAACAGACGTGGACACGTTTTATCAGTTAATCAAGAAGTCGACATCCTGGAGCAAGAAGCGTGGACACAGTGAGCCAATTCATTGTGGGACATGATCTTGTGAGTCACTGTACACCACCCGCCATATTATATATTTAAAATCAAAATTAACTATGAAAGCAGCTTGTGATTAAAATACAAAATTTTTGTTAATAAACTCAAAAACCCTGCTACAAGTAATACTTCATAAAAATACTAATTCATATATACGAGTATATGTATATATTGTCTACATAAGAAATCGTAAAATATGCTTGACTTTTCTAACTTTTCATCGTAAATAAGAAAAGACCGATGAAACACGTCTGTTCCCTGCACGCACATTTGCTGACTGAGTTTAAAAGAGAGTTTGCTTAGTCTAGAGCACTCATCTGTTGCTCACACCAGTGATGGAATTTGCCACACTTTTGTGGTAATTTCAGCACTTTTTATTCTAAAAAGCACTTTTGCACTTTAATGAATTTTTCCGCACTTTTTCACTTTCTAATTTTTCAAATATGGTAACATTTGTTTACGTTTCCGCAAACCTGGCAATAATCATGCCGGCTATGCATTAGTACTACGTATTTCCCACCTCCCAAAACGATCTGATCTGTTGCTACTGCACTGCTATAGCTACATATGCTTATAGCTTAGCTAGCAAAGCATACTCATCTTATACAATTACAACTGTCAACCTTCAAAAATATGTATACCATACAGAATGCTTATATATAACCTAAAATATTAAGTGAAGCCGGCAGATCTGGAGCAATTTTTGTGTGTTGAGTTCAAGTTTTTCTAGTGTGTTTTTGCAAGTGTAAAACTAACAGAAATTCTTGAAAGAGCGAGCAGTCATCAGTCAAGTCAAGCTATTCTAATAGATAGAGTATTGTGTAAAGTATTTTTTTTTTTTTCTATAAGTCATCGCTGAATTGAATATTGAAGAAGCTTCTACATATATCCAAGTATTGTTTGTTACTTGTTTGTTTTTGTGATTGCGTGTGCATCTTATTTGCGCTGCATTTTCCGTCCTTTCACTTTCACAATTATATAAGGGGTTCCTCGCTTCACTTTTGTATACATGTTTATTAAAGTTCTCAGAAGAAAACATTTGCCAGTTTTACGTCTTTGGTTTGAATTTCAGGAGTTATACTGTAATGATAAAACTGTGAAAATCACATTCGTCCCGTTTAAGTTTCTTAATTTTTTGCCATGTCTAGTAAGAGGTAAAATATTGTTAAAATGTGCTGTTTAGGTGTCAAATTAATGCTAATTTCTTGCAGTGGAATTTTGAAATATTTTGAAAAAGTTGAAGACTGCGCGATACAACAAAACGAAAATGAAAGTGAAACTATTGAAGCTTTAACTGAAGAGTATGAGAGGTAAGTAAAGTATATACATTTTCGTGAATAATTTGTATACTTCATATAAAAACAACATAACTTTTAAATCATCAAGTTTACCTTATTGAAAATTTGGAAAATAATATAAAATGAAAACAATTCTACTCCTTTCTTTTTAATTTTTATCTGTGTTTAGTTAAATAGAAACAAAATCCACGTGAAAGTTTAAAAGAATTACTGAAAACATAGTTTATATTTTCATTATTTTATTAGATAAAGTAAATTACTTTCTGAAATTTTAATTTCATAAATAGTTAATACTTCTTCAACGAATGTTATTGCTGGAAACATGTTCCAGTATGAAGGTGAATGTTGCAAAAGTGGCACACGTATCTAGTTCTACATTTTTGATGAGGACTTGACAAACTTTGCAATATTTTAAAGGATGTTTTGTCTCTCCTGCCGTCTATAAATTTATTCATTTCAGGAACAGTTATATCAGTGCATTTTATTAATTTTTAAAGTTCAGGCTTCCATAAATTAGAAATTTGAGTGTAATACCAAAACCGATTTGATTCTATTGTCATTAATTCAAGGAGATCAATTCCACTAAATAAATTTGTTATCTCTTCTTCGCTCTAGAGTAAATTTCTGCATAATTTCTATACCAGGCACTCCTTCAAAACATTGCAAATTAGGATTATATTTTACTAAATATTCCGATCAATGATGATCGGAATATATAGTAAAATATAATCCTATATTTAAAAGAACAAAAATAATTCCATTGTCAATATCAGACCACAAGTCATCTTCAGAATCAGTATCATTTTCGGAGTCAGTATATTGTAAAGGATTTAAGCGTGGGCGTTTTCTTGTCACAACAATCTCATTATCGTCACTATCATCACTATCAAAATTAAATTCTAAAAGATCTTCAATGTTTTTACTAGATTAAATTGTCTGCACAAATTTCTTCTTCGCTCTCCATTTTAGATACATTTTGTTATTTGGCAAAAATAGGTTAAGAAAATTATTTCCGTTAATTTTCTTCAAATTTTTAAAGTATCCGCACACCGGAGCGATTAAATTTTGAATGAAATTCTTTTGCACGCAGTACCGATTGATACTTTTTAAATACATTTTTTTGCCGTTGCATCGTTTTACGACGCAGTTTGCGGCTATTACTACTTCTTTATTGCGATATTCAAATTGCTGCGAAGACAAAAAATTGCAGTTCGGGGTCCGAATTTTCTTTTTGAAAAATTTATATAAATAGAAAAATTTGATTTTCTCAAATGCCTTTCACTGCAATAAGCTTATAACTAAGTTCCCTTAAATTGATAAAAAGAATAAAAACAAAAAATATTGTGAGATTAAAAAGATATGACAGAAAATGTTGAAACAGTTTTCCTGAAACTCCAAAAGAGCCAAAAAATCACCGTTTCGATTTGAACGACCTCTAAACATTAATGAATTTCCCTGAAATTTAGCATACAAGTTTAAAATTACATTAGCTAACAAATTCTGAATGAACATTTAGACATTTGAACACTTGTTTTTGGGCCACCATAATAGATATACGTACACACTTGAAAATGAATTATCTGTTGGTAAGTAATAAATGTTTGGTAATTTTAGGGAAAAAGAAAATGAAAACTCTCCGGTTGTAAAAAGAAAAAAACATGACGAAAAGTTTAATGAGGAGTGGCTCTTGGTTAAAGATTTTAAAAACTGGCTTGTACGAGATGATTTAATATCTGAGAAAAAGCGGTGCAAAATTTGTCGCTCTAAGATAAGAGGGGGATACTGGCATTTATTACGCCATAGTGTTACAAATCAGCACAAATTAAATATTGAAAAGGCATCGAAATGCCTATCTTTAGATAACTTCATCGAGCATAAAGCTACAAACAACTTCAGCCAGCAAATTAAAACAGGTGAACTAATATTGTCTGCTTTTTTAGCAGAACACAATCTTTCATTTTCTGTAGGAGACCATTTATTGAAAATGATTAAAACATTGCTACGGATTCAAAGCTTTTTCAGAAAATGGAATTTAATCGGAAGAAGGCTACTAAATATATTGCCGAAATCATAGCACCACAGAATATAGAAAACATTTCCGATATACTTAAAACTAATTACTTCTCAATACTTATAGACGAAAGCACAGACATTACAGTCCGTAAAGGACTCGCTATCTTAGTGAGATTAAAAAATAAAGACTTGATTCAAGATCGTTTTCTTGGACTCCAAGAAGTCAAAGAGAACACCGCTGAAGGAATTTTTGAAGCATTGACTATATTCCTTAAAGATGGTAATATTAATCTAAAAAATATGTTGGGTTTTGCTGCTGACAATTGTGCAACTATGATGGGTAGTGAGAACGGGGTGCAAGCACGTTTAAAAGAAATTTGCCCCAATTTATTTGTGCAGGGCTGCATTTGCCACATTTTAAATCTTTGCACAAAATACGCCAGCAAAGAGCTTCCTGATACAATAAATAATTTGATTTCGGCCATAAATTATCATTTTTGCAACAGCTCCTCTCGTCGGTCGTACAGATTTTGCAACATTTCAAGAATATTTTGGAACCCCTTTTCACGTTCTTCTAAGAGTCGCATGTACGCGATGGCTGTCGCTAGAGGTAAGACAAATACCTAAAACATGTTTCATATATTATTTTGAAATTTTTATTAGGAAGCGGTTAATCGTATTATCAAGCAGTGGAATCCACTACAACACTATTTTGCTTTAACGGACTTCGATAATAATTTTGCAAGCTCTAAAAATCATTTTATTTTGTCCTCATTAACTGTAAAATTACATTTCTTCTTTTTATCATTTGTATTAAAAACGATTAATTCTTTAAATAAGGAATTTCAAAGCGAAGGGCCTAAAAGCCATTATTATGGAAAGGTCGTATTTTTTACTCCGTTTTATGATGAGAAATTTTGTAAAAAATGAAGTTATAAGGAATACTTCAAAATTAAGTAATGTTGATATTGATAATAACGATAACGTGCGTTCTTTAAATGAAGTATTTTGCGGTGTACAGGTAGAAAAGCATTTAAATAACATTCAAGATTCTGTACTCATTGAGTTCAAAAATAACGTTTTAAAATTTTACAAAACTTTTTGCAAAGAAATCTTGAAAAGAATTGATTTCGAAAATGATTTTTTAAATAACTTATCTTGGATATCTCCAGAAAAAGCTTTATCTGGTGAAGTACAATCCATTGTACCACTTTTAAAATTTTTTAAAAATATTGATGAAGAAGCAATTAATACAGAGTGGCGAGCTTTAGCTGATTACGAGTTTTTAAAGAAATATCGAAATTACTCTATTGAAAGTTTCTGGGATAAAGTCGAAAGTTGCAAAAATAGCCTAGGTGAACCTTTACTCGCAAATCTTTCCAAAGTAATTAATGGACTTTTAATACTACCGCATTCCACAGCAGCCGTAGAACGGTTATTTTCGCAAAATAAATTAATAAAGACATCTATAAGAAATCGTTTACATGTTGAAACATGTTCGGCTTTACTAAGTACAAAAGACCTTTTAAAGGCGAATCAGAGCTCTTGTTGTAATTGGAAGCCTGATGAGAAGATTTTGAACCGAAATGTATCCACTAAAAATCCTCCAGAACTTTTACACTAGAAGTTTTATTATTTCAGTACATTTATTTTAAATTCAATGTGCAATAGAAGATTAATAATTTTGCTAATTGGTACATATTGTTTAATTTGAAATATATTAAGTTTTTTATAAATAAAATACATTTCATTCATTCCTACATGTCTTTATTATAAACTTATCGGTATAACTATTAACGATAAATAATTATTTCACCACTTTCAGTTGATTATCAGCACTTTTTCATGCTGGAAATACGCACCTTTCCAAAATGTTAGATCCCAACACTGGCTCACACTGGTACTCCTGTATTTATCGAGATATTGCAATGGTTCACTGTTGAAAGCCCGCTACACACCATCGCCGTATTACTCCGCGTTTGTCGAACAGCGTTGTATGAACGACACGTTCAGACAACGCTGTTCGACGAACGACGATAGAAAATAGCAGTGTGGATGACAACGCCACTGCGAAAAATCAAATCGGGTTTGATTTAGTTTTAGTGGAAAAATGTAAAATCATAGTTTCTGATGCAACAAAAGACCCACCGCCACTGCCAGTAATGCATCTTCATCCATTGTACTACGCGAACTAAACGACGAGTAAAGGCTTAAACACAATTCCGACGACAGAGCGACAGAACGACCGCGAATATTGCGCTGCGAAACAGGCATTCCAAAAATTGGGGGCACAATTGCAACGACAGGCGATGAGCGACGATTGTGAAAGAAGAAGATATTGAAATTTAATTTGTTAAATGTTTCGAGCGTTTTAAAAGGAGATTTTTATCAAGAATATTTTATATTATATTGAAAGAAATGCAATGAACAAAAGTGTGGAAAAAAACTGAAAATGCGGAAATTAACTAAATTAAACGTTTTGAAATATCCATCCAAACCACGTCTTTTTTGTCCACTTGTCTTGTAAACTATAAACTATTTTATGGATTTCGCATTTTCTTGATCAACTTTTCCTCAAAGCTCATTATTTTAAAATTACCGCGGCGTGCTACCACCTAAAAAAGACAAAAGTGAATGCCACAACCATTTCACTCGATTAATTTTGTTGGTAGGACTGCAGCGACGACGGCAAAATTAGAAATTGATCAATCCCGGCGAAAATGTCGTCGATCGCTCAACGTCGGTCGTCGCAATTTTGTGCATTCGCATAAGATGCTGTGCTTTTAGAAGTTTGACAGCGATATATCGTCGTAGTTTGTCGTCTGTCGTCGCAATTGTGTTTAAGACTTAATGTGTATGCTACAACGGCGTACGTCGTTCGTCGAACAGGTCTGAATGTCGTTCAGACAACGCTGTTCGACGAACGCGGAGTAATACGACGATAGTGTGTAGCGAGCATTAGGCCGATACAATGGACCCTTCATACTTAGTTCAAAGAATTCTACGACATTGGGAATGTCTCATAAGCTAATTATAACGTACCTGCAACAATAATCTACTTGTAGCTCTACATGATACATGCCACTAATAGTCCAGTTAGTATGTCCATATTTCCTATATTGACCTTGCAATGTACTTGTTGGGGGACTATTGGAAAGTGTACTGCCAAGTTTTCGGGAATTTGCGTGGATCATATTCGCTGCAATATTTGAAAGTATGTATTCGAATAACTCAGAACTCGTTCAAGCTAAGACCAAATTAAAAAAAAAACGTTTTAAAGGTTCATAGAAAAGTTAATTAGCAATCAATTGATTTAACTGTTGTTACGATGTAGCCGAGGAGTAGATTCGCAACTTTCTTAAACTAAACAGGAATCGGAGATAAGTGATTTCCGACCTAGAAATTTATTCACGAGTTCAGATACTGGTACTCAAATTCAACTTTCTCACATATGGTAAAGACTATCGTACACTTTAACGGTGGTACGCACACTAGAAACGTTTCACTCTCCGCAAGCGCACCACCCACTTGATGATAATACAATCGACCAACTCGAGCTGGATGAACTCTCCATCCACCCCAATGTTTTCTATCTCGCTAAACCTGAGGTTTCGTAGGCAGGGGACGGTTATGGCGAGAACAGATATTAATAAGGTGTTGTTGGATTTGAGGCTGTAATGTATTTTTAATTTTCAACTCGGACATTTGCAAGTTTGATTTCGAACTTAGTAGAAACGTTTCGGAAGATTTCATAATGCAGCATAATACAGTTTTCTAGCAGGCTAATTGATACTAAGGGAAATATTTTTGTTTATAGATGGCCGGGAAAGGGTTTATACTTCTTTTAGAACACAACTAGTTGGACTACTATTACACCTGGACCTCCAAAGATATTATGTCTTCCTGACATTTACATGTGCCATGCTTGCAAGTATTTTTTGTCTAGCTCCTTTTTATTTTTTAACTATATGGGACTACGATCGATAATTTCGCTGCTAGCACCAATAATTTATATGGGACTTTTCCAACAAAGGATTGACAGTGCTACTTTATAAGGAAGATACACAGCCCTTATATTGTGTTTGATAAATAGACCAAAAAACATATTTTGATTTTATTTAGACTATTATTAGTTCGGAATATAATATTTTTTCTTCAATACTGTTAGTTTTTCCCAAAAGCCTTATATAGATTTTCTTTTTATATAATTTTCAAAAACAGAATTATAGCTTTTTTATACCATTAATCTTATGAAATATTTATATTAGAACTATAGCTCTTCGCAGTTTGGAACAACAACTGCTTATCGGAAAATGGTCTGGAAAAGTTTTGCATATAAAATTTATGCTTACGACTTGACGAAAAAATTAAGAAAAATAAATTTGGTATTCTTAAAATGTAAGCTAAACTCACAGAAAATGAATTGATATCCTTAAGTGTCTAAAAGTTATAAACGATATGTCATGGATGTTGCGAATTGCATGCCAAGAATTATGATCTGTCAAAAAATATTGCTGGATGCAATGGAAATTTATAGAGTCCATAGACTGTAATACCTCCATAGTATGGTCGAAAGGATGAAAAGGTAAAAATAATTGAGACACAAAAGGATTAAAGCAGTTCGAAGAGCTTACTTTGATCCTTTACGTCCACTTGTTGAATAGCACTAGCGTATCGCATGAAATGAAAATGAACTGCGTTTAATTCCAAAACATCACATTTTGTTGAACTATATCAGTGTAATGGACAAAATTGGTCATCTAAGCCAATTTTAGATTCATAACGCTTCTAACCAGCGTTGTTTAAAAAATTTTTCCCCGTATTAAAAATTTTATTCCCGTATTAAAAATTTTGTTAATTTGGCAAAATTGACACGGAAACACAAAAAAAAAGTCGTGTCAACTTGAATAAATGTAAATTTACAACCTGAGTTGAAAGTTGGAAAATTGATCGTCCCCTCAGCCGAGTTTCTCCAATTGTTATATTATTAAAGATGTTTTTTGTATCGCGACAATTCAATTGGCTTAATTGCCGTCCGTTTAGAAAAACGTTGCCTAGGTACAATACCTATGTAACTTTTGTGTTATCCTAGTACTACTACAAACTAGTGCAACGATTCGAAGAGAACTGGATAAATGAATCAACGCCTTCTTCGATAAAAGTAAACATGTACTATAATTTTTTTAATTGCATTTTATTTCCTTTTATTTCTATTTCTAACTAATTGTCGAGATATTCAACATCATCCCCGCGTTGAACGTTAAGTTCAACAATTTGAGGCTGTATTGAGAGTCTACATTGTTGGGCCTTGTTACTCTAGCTACCGGAATTGGAGGCAATGGATGTCTTGCTGGGAGTTGTCTTGTAAGATGCTTCCAGAGGAAATAACTACAGATGATTAGAGTTATGAGTAGCTTTATGTATCCGCTGGCAAACTGATGGGCATCTTGATGAGGGAAGACCATGGTGGATTCTTCTGTAATACGTAGTTGTTATAGTTTGTGCTTAATCTCAATAATGTCATTGGATATATTTTGATATTCTGAGGGTTTATATCAGAGCTCTGCAATCTCAACTAAAAGTTCAGTTAGATTCTTGGTAGAAATAAACGATGTTCTTAATGTAGAAGGGTACCGGTTATATGATTGGCTAGCAGTTGATTCATCTTTGATAGTAAAGCCATTGCTGGTGTTGAGTACTCCTCATATATTTCCGCATACAGTGTTTATTGTTGTTTCTTCCTTCATGATGTAAATCCAGTGGTTCGAAGTTGTATCCTTCGGGGTGTATTGTAGGTGTTGTTAATCTTG
The DNA here is from genome assembly GCA_963930735.1 of Dioctria linearis. Taxonomy (NCBI): domain Eukaryota; kingdom Metazoa; phylum Arthropoda; class Insecta; order Diptera; family Asilidae; genus Dioctria; species Dioctria linearis. Next base: position 191,037,043 of record OZ005740.1, read on the forward strand.
CAGGCAAGTAATGGTGGAGAGTTTGTGAGAACTCCAATTTCACAAGCGCTGGTATTGGCTCCCTTTCTGAATGGAGAAGGATGCTGCTTGCACAGATGATTGAAGTGGCCAATTGTAGCACGATGTAGATTGGTTATGAGGAATTGAGATGACGGCTCGATAACCACAAATGAGTCGTTAACCAAAACTAAAACAGGAACAATTCGTAGTAATTAAAATGGTTCATACGAAAGTAGTGGTAGTTTCACCCTAAAGATCAGCTGTATTTGTGTTACATACACTTTAACGGTCATGAGAGTTCTAATAAATTATCTCGATTTGCTGGTAAACGTATAGTTGGTGGTAGATTTTCCTTGATAATAATTAATTGGTTTCGAAACTGTTTCGGTGTTAGTAGTGTGGGATTCATCTTTCCCTGGTGAGTGTCTATAATGACATTCAGGAACATTGTCTGCATTTGTTGATAGTTGGTGGTTGCTAAAATTAAATGCACTGCCAAAGAGTTGAAGATTTCGGAGAATCTTTGTTCTTGGACTTCCGTCCTTATCCCTTTTACTTGGAGAATGGTTCGACTTATATGCTCTTCAAACTCTTGTAGTCGACCTTCTCGCTAGATTGTCTGATTACGTTTACTGTTGAGTCCACTGTAGAAGTTTGGTTTTTTAATAATTCTAGTAAATGTTGCTGATTTGATTCAAGATTATTTATTATTTGAGACATTTTCTCGGCATAAGTCGAATCCAAAACTCCAAATAGGAAATGAACAAGATTTCCAACAATATCTAATGGGGCTCTTCTATGTCTTGAACTTGAGTCACGAGTGAGAAATACATTGCTGTTTTCGAGTTCTGTTACCGTGTCGGAAAATTGAAAAACTATTTGTGTGCATGCTGGAGTATCACTTGTTGAATTACAAATCTTCCTTAGATTGTTTATCCCATACTTCATGTTTTCAAGCTCCTAATATAATTCCAATTTGTAGTATATTTCCATTTGTTGGTCAAAGTAAAATCCTGGTTGAGTTTTAAAAGGAGATATCTGTATTGAACTTTCCGATAATATTAGTACAATCAGGCATACCAGAAGAAAAAGAATTATAGGTGATATTGCACGTCGGGATTTCTTGGAAGGAGTCCCGTGTTGCGTTTCTCTCTCTTCGCGCTTGTCGCCTGAAGGAAGAGTGGTCTGTATGTTAGGATCTGCTGAAAACTCAACTCTGGCGGATATGTTTTGGTCTTGCTTTATAGGTAACGGAGCTGATTTATGTATCGATCCTTTTAACATTCCAGATATTATTTTGACATCAGCCACTTGAACCAAGCAATCAGCTTCATTAATAGTGTTGATTATTCGTCTTAATTGCCAGCTTAAAGGCACGAGATTCTCATCCTTTATCACGACTATACTACCCGCGCTGCTTCCATTTGTCATTTGTAGCGATGCTGTAACTCACATAACTACTCCTCCATCGCTGCCAGAACTGGTGTTTTAACTCTGACATTTGTTTCCAATTTTTGAGCAGAGACGTCTTTGGATTGCTTGACATTGGCGTTAAGGGCCTTAATTTCAAAATTGCGTCAATCTCTGTCATTATTGTCGTTAATTCTTTTAAAGTCAGGTAAGCTGGCTACACTCTTCTTAAATAAGTGCTTAGCTGACTTTATTGGAGCTTCCCATAAGCCACCGAAAGGAGGAGCTCTTGGTGAGATCAAATGGAAGTCAATGCCTCTATTTATGCAGAACGGAGTTTTTTTCCTTCATCATTTTTATTATACACTGCTTGTTGAATCTCCTTTAACTGGTTGCTGGCTCCCACGAAGTTAATTGCATTGTCACAGTAAGTATTACAACAGTTACCTCGTCTGCTCACGAATCGCTTCAGGGCTCCGACAAAGGCATCGGTACCACTTCTATATGCACTGCCTCAGCTTGAAATGAATGGAGAGCGGTCCACAAAAATCGATTCCCACGTTCATTAATGGTCTTGACGGTTGAACTCTCTGAGCAGAAAGATTCGCATAAACTGCCCAAAAAGTTTCAGCTTAAATTTGCAACAACGGACGCAATTTTGAATTACTGACCTGGCAATATTTTTTCCGTTGATGGACCGACATTTTTGTCTTGCAATTGCCAGTAGTGCTTGAGCGCCTAGGTGTTGGTTTGTTTCATGAGTGATTAATAATTTAGTTACGTGGTGACCATATGGTAGCAGAATCGGATACTTAGCGTCATAAGGCAGTTCGAGTTCTTGAAGCCTTCCTCCAACTCTAATAATTCCCTTTCCATCTAAGCATGGGCTAAGACTGCTGCGTTCACGCTTACTACCTTAAAGTTATGCTATGTCTTCTTCAAAACCTTGCTGTTGAACTTACTTTAAGATCAGCATTATTGCTCCATCTAAATCTGTACGTTAAGCTGATCGTTTTTGCGTTCCTTCGGAAATTGACCGATATTTTAAAAAATCTCAGGATGTATGCCAACATCCTCTGTAAATATTTGAACGAATTTCTGTGATCAATACAATCTAATATAAAAATCATCCTCGTGTTTGTTGATAGTACCACCTTTGCCTGTCTTTTCTCCAGGTCTGTCGCCAAATTTGATATTTTAAGAGGCCATGAGGATTGATGCCCATGTAGGAAGAGTGGCCGATACCGCCACACGGAATTGATCTTTAGGCGCTCTGGCGTAGTTACCTGTGAAGCTAGATCCACAGGGCTGTGATTTGATGGTATATTGAGCCACTGATCTGCTGCACTTACTTCTTGGATTGCAGCTATGCGATTCGTTACAAATGTGTGATGTGAAGATGATGATAAATTTAGCCAGGCTAGCACTATTTCTGAATAGGACCAATAATAACAGGGGTGATTCCTGATCAAATCCTTTTTAACTCGACGCATTAATTTGGCTGTTAACTTTGCAGCACACAACTCTAATCTGGGTGTTGTTACGTTTTTCTTTGGTGCTGCTTTAGATTTGGCACATAGCAATCTCACTATGATAAGTCCGCTTTGGAGAATAGATCAAATATATGTTGCAGCCCCTATTGCTTCTTCAGATGCATCTGAGAAAGCATGTAATTGCATAAAGCACGGCACATATCCTGAACTTACATGTCTCTGTATTTGTATGTGATTTAAGACACCAGGACTCTGACCAAACTTGATCCAGATAGAGGTATGTTCGTCTGGTAGTTTATTGTCCCAGCCAAGGTACAAGTGCGTACAAATTCTCGTAAGAAAATCTTAGCCTTTATAATAATCAGCCTCATGAAACCAAGAGGGTTAAATAGATGAGCTTTGTCTGACAAAACACTTCTCTTGGTAATAGTTTGTTCATCTGCCCATTGAGTTTAGATAGCAAACTCATCAGAACGTGGTAGCCATGTGATTCCTAAAGTCTTTACGTGGCAGTTATTATCGTCATGGAGCTGCGGTCGTAGTTCTCATTAGAAATCTACAGATGTTGAATTGACGCCTTTGTTTCTACGCTCAGATTGGTTCTTAGATAGAACATCTTCTGGGTGTTGCCTATAGTTTGGTTGTGTATTCGCTGGACGTACAAATTATGGAACTGTCTCCACTGCAAATAGTTGCCATCAAATATGGCCAGGGAAATGTTTAGCAATTTAACCAAGCCTACTTATGGCTTTGAAGGTGCAGGCTGCTCGGTTGATTTATCTTCAAGAATTGATAATTGCTGTTGGAGTGAAATGATCGTATCTTGCGTCCAGCCATCAAGGTGGTGGAACAGATATGATTTATAGCCCAGTGAATTGTCTTCATTTCCAATTTCCCAAATTTGTTGGTCATTATCAACCATCTCTCTGTGATATAGGTTGGGTATGTCAATTTTTAGTTTGAAATATTGGTTTGGATGTTGTTGATCATGCTTTGACTCGATATGTTTTATTTGGTGTGTTGTGAGCCGCATTAGGGAATTTTCCTTGCGCATTAGCTTGCAGGCGTCCACATCCATAGTTTTGCCTTCATATAGTTCCGAGATTAAGGTAGGTTTGCGACCGTTGCCATTTTGTTTAACACTGTCATCGCTCTCGCTGTCACTCCTACCTTTCCATCATCTAGGTTACCACTGTTCTCATCAGCCTGCTTATTGTTGCTGTTGGATACAGCGCCTGCTGAGCTTGCCGTTCCTGAAATGGAGTAATTTTTTTGTGGTTTGATTGAATTACACTCTAGTATCTGTTTGATAAATGTATTCTCTTTGCGATGTAATCTCCTGTTTTACGGTCTGATGAATCCTTACCGAAAAATTGTTAGTAGTTTTCTACTTTACTACCGACGTCATCCTGTTTTGCAGCATCTGTTGAACTTTTGCATCAGCCATGGTTCGAGTTCGGATCAAACTTCTTGAACTTAACCTTTGTTTTGATCCTCTATGATGTGCAGCAGTAATAGGCTGCTGTTATCAATTCACTTTTGATGATGTTGTCTGTGGCCATCCTCGCTATGGAAGCAGTGTAGTGCAATTCTCTTAACGGGGTCACCAAATTTTTTGTATCGCGACAATTCAGTTGGCCCGTTTAGATGAACGTACAACTTTTGTGTTACCCTAGTACAAACGAAGGCAACGATTCGAAGAGAACTGGTTAAATGAATCAACGCCAACTTCGATAAAAGTAAAACTGTACTGTTTTTTTTTGTTTATTTTTTTTTTATTTTTAGGGAATTCTATTTCTTTTTATTTCTATTTCTAACTTATTGTCGAGGCTGTATATGATGTGAGATATTCAACAAAACACTCTTATACAATTTTATAAATTGAGGAAGTATACAATTTATTCAAACTTTTTACGGTCTTATACAGATATGTATATATTATTTATTTATTATATTTATACCTAAATTTTTAACTGTATGCTAAACGAAAATGAAGCCGTTTACTATAAACCAGGGGCCCACTAGGACTTACTCATATACTGCAAAGTTTTATAAACTGCAGTATAGCACTTTACATAATTAAAGACATATTCACCAAGCCATTTGATTGAAATATAACTAAATTTAATTTAGTTTCTGTTTTAGTATTTCCATTAGAGAGGGTTGGGCCGCACTTAAATTAAAATTAAAGTTATATATGCGTTATTATCGTCTGAAAAATATACATGTTAGAGCAAACTGTAAAAGTTTTGCATGGTTAATATCAGTGCAAAAAAATTTACTTACTAATCCTAATTTAATCCTTGTTTTTAAAATCGATCGTTGCTCATCATACGACACGCCTTTTATATTAAACGAAAATTTAATTTCCCGCAAATTTTCTGGAATTACGTAAACACTATAATTTGTGAACAAATCTTTCTGTAAACGCTCCCCAATAGTTAAGTTTTTAGCTTCCAATGCAATATTATTAGCTGAAATGAAAAATGTCTCTTATGTATAGTTGTAAGTGCTTGCAATAATATGAATTGAAACAAATAATTACTTTCATGGTCGGTTTTGCAGTCATAAAACCACCTCGCAGGGGTGTTGCCAAACGTACTAAAGCTTATATATTTGATTAGTAGTGGTGATTTGTCCCTATAAGTTAGATGAGGCTCAGGTATGCCAGGTATTATGACGTCCATTCTTCCATCTTATTGTGTAATGAAATGTTAGCTTCGCAATTAAATACATTTATACTGATTTAAACCAAATATACCTGAAAATTGTCGAACTTCAATTGGTGTCGGATCTATCGGAGTTAAGATGTTGCCTAGTGCATTAAAAGCTAAACGTGTTGTTCCAATATTTCGGCGCAAAGTAGAGAAAGTATTCCCTCCAGCTCCGACAACTAAAAAAAAATAATTATCGCATGTCTCGATTATTATTTTGGTAATAAAGTGTTAATATTATTATTTGTTTATTTCAATACACTGTACAGTACACTGACTTATGTAAGAGGTAAGTATATTGTTAAGATCGCTCTTGGTTGGCATCTATACATTATTTACGTGACTGTCAAGAAAGGACAAAAAACTAGAAAATATTCAACACGACACCACCACGACCTATCATGGGAACGAGCCCTTAATCTCAACGAAACAAAGCAGTGCTGTCCTTACTGAAATGTCCGATTATAGGCGCCAAAAACAAACATTTCCCGGACGAGATTTGTGGTGGAAAGTGTAATAGTGCGGTGTTGATATTTAGTAAAATGAACTGAAAACTGACGACAATCACCTGACATCTACAAGAAAGATCTGGTCTCAGCAGTTTTCACACAATAGGTACCTATACAATAATAATATTATATTATTATTTTCGTGGGAGTATGTTCGAGATAATATTTTAAAAGCACATTCACCGGGAATAACTTCAACGATTAAATAGTTTTCAAATCAAAGTATTCTCCAGTATGCGTCATAGATCTCTTCAAAAGACCAAAAGAATAAATAGTAACCAAAAATAACGGATAAATTCTAACTGTGCACAGGGTTGCCACCACTGAATGGAATTATAGTGGTAGATTTAATGTTAACCCAGTGTTACGCGCGTACTCCGTGCCTTCCCGCTTGCCGGGAGAAGAGAGCACAGCGGAGTCTTGGAGTTGATTCTTAGGGTCTTTTATAAAAAAACTCGAAATTCAATTAATAAACCAATTTTAATTTCGGAAAAATTTAAGTTGTTCAATTTATTTTACCTCCCCAGAACCAACTTCGATGTTTTAATCTCGCGACTTTTTCCAAGACTGTTCGCTATCATTTCTTTATTCATCCTTTGGATATTACGCTCGCGCCGTCAGCAAAAACTTCCCACGATCGCATCGAACACGTGGTGCATTTTTCTGTTGATAAGCGAGGCATGTTATTTGATACGCCACTTGTGGCGTGTGCATATGCAAGTGTTCAAGAGGAAATATATTGCAACAAAGTTACAATTTAGGTACTTTGTGTTTATAAAAAATGAAGCGTGTGCATATTTAAATGATTAAGAAAGGAAAATTTGTGGTGACAAACCTAAGTGGAAGTTAGAGATTTCATTTCAAGAAATCTGAAATGAAATCGAATTTTAGTGTATGCACTTGAAATAGGGCAAGTAAACAACGTATGCACCTGGAATGCATGAATGCAAAATTGAACGCGGGTTATGATATGTAGATATATCATAACACCAGTAGTAGATACATTTCCGGATTGAGTGGTAGATTTAAAAGAAAAATTTTTAAATGTATTTCTATACCTCTCAACAAAGTAAATAATTATGTAAATGTATAACAAATTCTATATTTATATATTTTATAACCTTTATAAGATCACTCTTCCGACCGTCTGTCTGTCTATCACAGAGGTCGAAAATGGCCTGACAACTTATCATGTTTAACATTAGAACATATAACTAAAGGAAGCGAAATATCGTGTAAAAACCTTATCGGTGTGAGGGAATCTCGGTTCCATGGCGAAGGGATGTAAAGGAAAGAAGCATTTAACTCCTCTTAACTTGCTAATGTCAATTGTGTCATTTCAATTAAATGTCAGTTTCGTGTTTTAAGTGGCGGGTTTTATATTTTGTGATTTTTTTAATTAAAAAACTTCAAATTGTTCCGTAAATCGTGCTAATTTTAAATTAAAACATTTGAAGTGAGAATTTAGAGATTAAGCCTTGGAATTAAGTGCATAAACGTGTTGTAAAGCCATGACCACGGTCAACAAAAGTAAACAAAAATCAAATCGAAAAATAATTGAAAACAAACAAAGTTTCCTCGACCTCAAGAAGAATTTGCAACGCAAGCAATTTCCGCTATGCAAGCATAATTCTTCATTGAGAAAATATACACACCTGAGGTCATTGCTTTACAATATCAATAAATTATGATTCATTTAGAAATTGTGTGATCAGAAATGCTGACGCTACAATTTCTGATTTTTAATTTTGTATATTGCAATTCTGCAATAATCCCCCCTTCAGAATTGTAAAGAAACACTGATTCCTTTGTAATCGATTTATATAAATAAGCAGTAATTGTTCAATAAAAATTAGACTTAATATGACTATCGAAAGGTGTGTTTTTATTTCTCAAAATTCATTATCGGGATTCTCTGCCATCATGCTATTACAGCGGCATACTCTGCCTTAGCAAAATTCAACATCGGCATACTCTGCCATCCCTCTATAATAGCGCCATACTCTGCCTTAGTACAGATATAACAGCGGCATACTCTGCCATACACATTATAAAGCGGCATACTCTGCCTTTAAATACAAAATAGCGGCATACTCTGCCACACATATTACATTGGCATACTCTGCCTTAAATAATATAACAGGAGAGGCATATTCTGCCATAGAAGGAACTCTGACATATTCTGCCATTAAGTATCATTATTACAGCGGCTTCTTAGCCATCCAATAATAAGTACGGCAGCGCTCTGCCTCTACAACATAACTCCGATACAAGTCATGACGAATAAATAATCATGGATAGATTATCGTATGACATCGAAACAATTATATTATTACAGTGTGATAATTCCAACAATGAATTGTGTTGTGCAGTGCCGAAATAATCCCGAAAAGGAATTTTTCAAGCAAGTTGATATCCTGAAATTAAACTAGAAAGTTTCTTTTCTGCAAATACGTGCAAAAGAATTGGAAAAAGAATGGGAAAACGAAAATATCAAAATAATCATCCAAAATATTTCTTTGTTTACATTTTTGTGTTCCAACTGTTTTTTTTTTTTGGTTCTTTCATGTTTCAATGGTAGTTCACAATTGTGTTTTATTTAGGGGCAGCAGAAAAGGTTGAGAAAAATTAAATATTTTTTTTTTTTGCTATTTTAGGTTTCCAACAGATAAGACGTTATAAAGTACATGGCTTCAAGCCATTGGGAGACCGGATTATAATACGACCGCCAACAGCAATAACTGAGAGTAGGTACCATTTCAGTCAATTTAATATTGTACGCAGAAAAATCAAAAATATCCTCGAAAAACGAACAGTTCCGATCCATGATTGCATATAATGTGGCAAATATTCCAGTCATGAGAATGTATAAAAGTGAATTCATTTATAGAACGTTTATTAACTAACTTTTACATTCCAGAATTCTGATGGTTTTCATATTGCCAAAGAATCTGAAATCGGTGAATCTGGCTCTTTTATTTACCAGCCTTTGAAATATGTGTTACCATACAGTGAGGAAAGTAGTGCTGTCCCGGAAATTTCTGATATAGCTGCACAAAACATCTTATATTGAAGGTAACTACGTTTCCAACAACTTTACAGCCCGTCCATAATTCTGAAGTAATTAATGTACGATGACGTAGATGTGCATCAATTAATTAATTAATTATTCCAGAATATAAATGAAGTTGAGAAAGCAGCAAAAGATAGACTAGTAGAGCATCCTGAATAATTTTATCGCTCCGAAGTGAATATTTTGTTTGAAAAATACTGGTATACCCTTGCATTGCATTTTGGTTCCATCTGTATGGGGACGATTGTCATAGAGACAGTAATTTACATTTGAATTTGGCAGTTAAATTGGAAGTTAGTGCCTAGCAATTCATGTTTTGATTTGCACCTAACGGGACATGGATGTTTTTATGATAGAATGCAAAAATAAATGAATAGACATCATATGGGATTTCTGGTAGAGAATATTGTACTGGTTTTTTAGATGTAATTTAGTTTTATTTTTAGATTTAATTTAGATTTCTTTTATCGGTAAGATACATATTTTTGACAACGGTTCTTTTACAAGTCCATTTTTTGTTTTTATAGTAACTACGTCAGCTCCTGGATGGAGTTCAGTTATTCGTCCTAATAACCAACGGCATGCTAGCAAATGGGGTTCTTTGATTATGACTAAGTCTCCTATTTTAGGATTTGAGATTGGGGACTGCGATTTGGGTCGATTTTGTAAGGAATTTAAACAATCATTAGACCATTTATGTCAAAACTGTTGTTGCAATAGTTGAAAGTGTTTCCATCGTGTGAGTGAAAAAACGCTATTTTCCATCACAGCTTCAGGTGGAAGTAATAAGGATTAAAAAAAGATTAAAGAATTAAAAAATGTCCAGGGGTTAAAATACTGAGGTCGTCTGGATCTTTTGTGATAGGACACAGAGGCCTGGAATTTAGACAGGCTTCAATTTATGTCAATACAGTTCCGAATTCTTCAAAGGTCAATGAAGAATTTTCTAAAATTAGTTTTAAATAGAATTTTATTGATTTAACTCCGGCCTCCCACTATCCTCCGAAATGAGGTGGGTAAGGCGGGTTAAAGTGCCAAGATATACCATCTTTGGCTGCTACTTCTGCCATCTGCTTATTAGCCTGCTACATGGCTGCGTTAAATTCCCTTTGTAGGACTTTATCAGCTCCAACGAAATTAGAGCCACAATCTGAGAAGATATCAGTGCTGAGTCCCCTTTGGCTGGAAAACCGTCGGAACGCTGCCATGAAGGCTGCTGTGGATAGATCAGATACAGCTTCTATATGAATGGCTTTGGTGGCCATGCAAACGAAAATGCATATATATCCTTTAGAAAGACGATTAGATCTAAATTTAGATACATTTAGATTGAAAGGGCCAGCATAATCTAACCCAGTTTGTTGAAAAGGTCTGGTTATAAGTTGATTTTTGGTGAATGCGGATTACTTAAAACACATGCTTTTATGTAATACAGGTTTAACGATTTTGGACGTTGGACAAAACCAATTGCGGGCCTCCATGCAAACTTTTTATATGGAAATGTTCAATTATCAAGATTGTTAATTTGCTTTCCTTTTGGAGAATAATTGTATGCTTTGATTATAGTGAATATTGGCATTTTATAGTCGTCCTCCTACACGAATTAACCCGTCCCTGTCTAAGAAAGGATTAAGAGATAATATTTTGCTTTAAGCCGGAAGTGCATTCCGTGCCTGTAAATATTGAATTTCAATACTGAAAATGAACTTCTATTCTAATTTAATGAGCCCAATTTTTGCTTGAGACATTATATGGACTGTTTGAAATATATGGCTGAGTATGTTATGAATCCCCAAAAACAATCCAAATAATATGATCAAGCAATAACCACTTCAATTGCCTCTGATTCATAACGCATTACCTAAAAAGATCAAGCAAACACCTCTCATCCATAAATCACGGTTATCCGACCCCACAATGAGAACCAAAACAATAAACAAACAACTATACGCACACGACTGTGGTCAAGTTGCAGCACATAATGAGTAATCGTTAGATGTACCCATGTCCACGGTAATAATTCTTAGGTAGATAAGGCCTGTCACCTTTCTACACGTAAATAAGAACCTTTGGACTTCTTGCTTGAGAACAATCAGCCAAACGTATAATGGAATCACCTGATTAACTCAAAGCGATAAGAAGTAAAGCATGGTACTCGCTGAACGATTTTACCTCACACCCGCCGTGCAACAAACTGACCAAAAGAAATTGCCTTAGCGGAAGCGCCGGCGTCAAATTTCTTTTTGCCGTTATACGTAATAAAGCAAGTGAATTATTGTTTTGGGACTCGTGTGAAAATTGATACCGTTGTTTTCATACAATTGTTCCCAATTATTTTTTATAATTTGCGGGTGAAAAATCAAATTGCATTAATGCAATAAATTTTTCACCTTTATTGGAAAAAATGCTTGATAGGTGATTTTGGGTTGTTTTTCAAGAAAAAATGCTCAATAGGTAATTTTTGATTGGTTACCACAAAAATTGCTAAATAATCAATCTGCAAGTGGAAGGGAGTATTAACCACTGCAGATTGATTTTGAATAAATAGAGAGTTCTGATGCAAGGAAAATCAGAAATATTCTAAACCCGAAGCTAGAGAGTCCCCCTACCCAAGGTAAGGCCTCTAGTGGAAAGTCAAAGAAAGTTGTGAAATAGAAAATAGAAAAACAGAAAGTTTAAAAAAAGTGTTAATAAAGAAAATCGTGTAACCCAAGCTCAGCCTTCTCAATTTTTGGAACCAGCACATTTCCCTTCGATACTCTACGGTTGATTGACCCTTGTTGCCGGCGCGCAACAACCAGAAGAAGTGAACTTTTGTTGCCGGCGCGCAACATAAATAAACTGGTGGCAGCGGTGCAGATAAGTCACACGGTTAGTAAGACCCTCGACTACACCCACAAACTCATGTGCTGGACAAAAGAAGAAGAACATATCAGTCCACTGGGACTTTCTGACGAAGAGCTAGACTTCGAGCCAGAAGCGGACCCACAAGCAGACGCTTATTCGGAAGAAGACTCCTACTCAGAGGCGGACCTTTATTCAGAGACGACAGAGGTAGGCTCATTCTCAGAGCTTGAGGAAGATATTACGGACTGCTACTATAACCCCGGATCCGAAGGAAGCAGTGTGTCATCCGACGGAGAGGGAAGCATTGGCCCCATCTACAATCCCTGTTTGGACGACCTCGAGGAATACACAGACCCAATCGACCATTTGCTGGACATCCTGCTCAAACACGAGAACCCGTCAGCATACGCGATTTATAGAACGCTGAGATACCAGCTGTACCCAGAAGAGGACTTCAACTCAGCAATCGACGTGGACTTCTATCAAAAGGTACTGGACGCTCTAGAATAGAGTTATAAGGTTTTTATATTATAAATATTATATTCTATATAAGTATTTTACTTTATTATATTATACCTATATTATAACTAAAATATAACTATTTAATGTACTCCTGGTCTTCACCCTTTTTCTATTATTAACAAAAGTGCATATCCTCGAGTGTTTTTCTTATCAAGTGCTTTTCGGTGTTGTGAATATTTCTCCGGGATATTAGTTAAACTAATATACTCGTCAAGTTCAAAAAAAAAAAAAACAAAAAAAAAAAACATATCGGGAAAATATAAAATTTTTTTTTCTAAAAATTCATACTCGACTACAAAAGCGTCGAGGCGTAAGAGATACGCTTCTTCCTGGGCTAATCATCCACAGAAGGCCTGCACGGAAACGAGCTCGCAATATGACCAACGATCAAGTTGCGGCAAGAGCCGAAAAATTATCTCTCAGTGATGCTAGATCACTCATTCCAGAATTCGATGGTAATTCTGATGATTTACACCGATTTCTGAATACATGTGAAATGTTTCAGAAAGAAGGTATTGCAGAAACAGAAAAAGCTCTATTTTTGCAAATAATCAAAACAAAACTGGTAGGCAGAGCCTATGAAGTTGTTAAATATAACGACGTAAATTCTTGGAAAGAACTCCAAAAGGCCCTGCAAGAGCAATTTTTAGAGACTCGTTCTAGAGTCTCAATACAAAATGAGATTCTAGCTCTCAGACAAAAATCTGGAGAAAATATGAAAGATTACGCCTTTCGTGCTCGCAAGTTGTTAGCATTATATGATGATGCAACCTCTAGTTTTACGAATGATCAAACACTCAAAAATCTTTTAGCTGGAGAAAATCAAAAAATGGTTCTCCGAGCATTTGAAGACGGCCTCAAAGACAGTCAGGTTCGTCTATTAACCAAGGCAAAAGGCCACGAGGAGCTGTCAGCTTCTATTAAATTTGCTATAGACCAATCCGAAAGGAACTCCACTTATAATGATCATTTTTCAACTTGTTCAAAATGCAACAGAAAAGGACATACAGCTGAAGTCTGTTATTCCACAAGAGTGAAAATGGAGAAACCCTCACTCATTTGTTCCTACTGCAAAATACCTAATCATCACTTTTCGGAATGTCGTAAAAGACTTTTCCAGCAAAGTTATCCAAGTAATAGCAGGTCATTCCCTCATACAAAAATACAAAGGGAAAATCAATCACAAAGGTATTACACTTCGAGTGTTCCACAGTATCAACGGAATACTCCAGTTAATCACCGTTTTCAAGGCAACCAACAAGAGGCCTATGTTCCTCAATATCAAAGATCCCAACAGAATTTCACAGAATCACCTAAGCGGTCGCCAAATATTAGAGCAGCAACTGCCAAAATAAAATCAAAAAATCAACAGAAATCGGAAAACAGCCGGCGGCGAGACGAGGATGCCATTACAGTCGCCCAGTCTCGCCTCAGCCAGATGACTGTATCCGCGGATGTCCATCCACATCCGAAAAATTAAATCAAATGCTTTATCTCCCTCTCAATGCTGATCGCCAATCACTAGTTTTGACGATCAGAAATTCCATCACAGCATTTGATACTAGTAATTTCTTAATCGATACAGGAGCCGAAATATCGGTCCTTAAAGCAACCAGATCACTTGGTGACACAATGGTTGATAGAACAAAGAGCTTGGAGGTATCACCTCTAGCTGGAAAAGCCCTACATACTTTAGGAACCGCCAAATGCGAATTTCAAGTAGGCAAAAATTTCTTTACCCACGATATACACATGGTGAAAGATGACCTCCAACTTAAATATGATGGAATTCTAGGTCATGACTTTTTAAATAAATTTTCTAGCATAATAGACTACGAAAACAAAAGTCTATCACTAAAAATTAATAAGCCCCAAGGAGGCAAAACCACACGCAAAGTTATTAAGGCAAATTCAGAGACAGTGTGCAAAAACGAATATGGAGGTTTGAATGACCCAAGTTCGAAAAAATTGTCTCGCCATAGCTCAAATGTCAAGTATGGAGGTTTGGATGACCCAAGCTTCGACGATTTGACTTACACCAGCTCAGATAGCAGGTATGGAGGTTTGAAAGACCCAAGCCAAGACTATCAGTTGGTACAAGTTGACAAGGCCCCCCCACAAAGAGGTGAGCCTAAGGGTAAGAAACAAAAAAATGTTTCAAAAATAATAAACAAAATAAATCAGTACGAAGCCGAAAGTATAAAAATACCGGCACGTACACAAATGGTAGCAAAAATAAAACTAAATCGAAGAGGTTGTTTCTTTAGTGAACACCAAGAACTGAAACCAGGAGTGATAACAGGAAATACGCTAATAGAACCTGACAACACAGGTCACGCGACTATCCTAATCCTGAACTCAAATCAGCAAGAGGTTACTATAAGAAACACAGAAATAAGACCTCATCTAAGAAACTTAAATAATTATAGTATAATAAAATTAAATCCGAAAAAGGATCCAATAAAGCAGAGACTAAATAGACTCGAGAACGAGCTAAACCTCTCTCACTGCAACGCGGAAGAAGCCCAAACAATTCTAGATACTTGTCGAGAATACAATGACATATTTTATCTAGATGGGGATTTCCTAACTTGCACAAGTGCAGTTAAGCACCAAATACCTACGCTACCTGAAAAACCCATTGTCAACATAAGACCTTATAGACTTCCAGAATCTCAGCGTACTGAGATTAATTCACAAATAAATAAAATGCTTCAAGAAGAAATCATAAGCCCTAGTTCTAGCCCCTGGAACTCTCCTCTACTTCTAGTTCCGAAAAAACCTGATGCTTCAGGAAACAAAAGATGGAGAGTAGTTGTCGATTTCAGGCGCCTCAACGACATAACAGTCGGCGATGCCTTTCCCTTACCCAACATTACTGATATACTAGATCAGCTGGGGAAAGCTAAATACTTTAGTACATTGGATTTAGCTAATGGCTTTCATCAAATACAAATGGAGGACCATGATAAGGAAAAAACTGCTTTCAGTACACCTTACGGTCATTACCATTTTAATAGAATGCCATTCGGATTGAAACGTGCACCAGCCACTTTTCAAAGGCTGATGAACAATGTTTTAGTCGGACTCCAAGGCATAGAATGTTTTGTATACATGGACGACATAATTGTCTACGGATACAACTTGACAGAACATAACGCAAGACTCCAACACGTTTTCAATAGGCTTAGAGTAAATAATCTCAAGCTACAGCCTGAAAAATGCCATTTTCTAAGCAAACAAATAGCTTATCTTGGACATTTGGTTACAGAAAACGGAGTAACACCGGATCCCTCTAAAGTAGAATCTGTCCAAAATTACCCAGTACCCAAGAAGGAAAAAGACATAAAATCCTTCTTAGGTTTTGTTGGATATTACCGTCGCTTTATCCCTAATTTCGCTAAAATAGCTAAGCCTCTCACGGCTCTATTAAAGAAAGATGCTACTTTCAAATGGGATGCGTTCTGCGACGAAGCTTTCACGCTCATGAAAGAAAAATTATTAAATCCGCCTATTTTGCAATATCCTCGCTTTAACGAAGAATTCTTAGTTACTTCAGACGCAAGTAACTATGCAATTGGCGCAGTTTTATCGCAAGGGAAAATCGGAGAAGACAAACCAATCTGTTATGCCAGCCGCACCCTAAATCCGGCTGAGACAAGATATTCAACTATAGAAAAAGAGCTATTAGCAATAATATACGCGGTAGAACAATTTCGTCCTTACCTGTACGGTCGGACATTTACGATTATTACAGATCACAAGCCCCTTACGTGGCTCATGAATCTGAAAGACCCCACTTCCCGAATGATGAGGTGGAGGATTAAACTTGAGGAGTATGACTACAAGATCATACACAAATCAGGGAAATCTAATCTTAACGCTGACGCACTCAGTCGTATAGTACCAGAATCCAAAAATATTCAAGTGATAACAAGGAATCAACAGAGGGCACAAACAAACCAAACCCCTAAAATAGTGGGAGAAAACTCGAACAATTTACTGGAAACACGGAATATCAAAAGAAAATATTTCATAATTCCGACAGTAAACACCACATTTGAAAATTTATTAAAAACTTATTTACCTGATAATTATCAAATTCCATTAGGAGGAATCAAAGAATATAAACAAGGGAATATTACGTATATAGTGGGGCATGCACCCCTCCCTTTTAAAGAACAAAAAGATCAGGAATTAACAAGGAGTATATTTAAAAAATTCAAAGAATTGTCATCTAACGAAGAGATAATTCCAATTGCTATACCAATCCTGAACAGCACTTCGTACTTCGAGTTGAAACTCATATGTGCTGAAGAATTTAAGGATTCCGCCACGAGGCCTGTTTTCTTCCTCAATAAAATAGTACAATTAAAAGACCCAAAGGACATCGAACAGGTAATTAGGGATTACCATGTCACTCCTTTAGGCGGTCATCAGGGACAAACGAAGACTATCGGGAAGATAAGAAGAATCTATAACTGGCCAGGTATGAAAAAAGACATTCAAGAGTACATCAAGAGATGTTCTTCTTGCCAGGTCAATAAATCAGGTGCAAACAAGAAAATACCTATGAAGATTACTACCACAAGCAAAAAACCATTTGAAAAAATCTTCTTGGATATCGTTGGACCTCTACCAACAAGTTATCAAAACAACAAATATCTATTAACGTTCCAAGATGATCTGACTAAATTTTCAGATGCTATACCCCTACCGAACGCAGAAGCCAAAACGGTAGCTGAGCAATTTGTAACCCACATCATTTGTAAACATGGTTTACCTGAATCAATCCTAACGGACCAAGGATCAAACTTCCTAAGTTCTCTATTTGGTGAAATTTGTAAACTTTTGAAAATACATAAGTTACAAACTACACCATACCACCCAGAGACAAACGGAGCTCTAGAAAGAAGCCACCGTACGCTTGCTGAATACCTTAGACACTATGTGTCTACAGATCCACTAACATGGGATACATGGATCCCTTACGCTATGTTCACATACAACAATTCTAATCATTCAAGTACAGGCTACACGCCTCACGAATTACTATTTGGATTTCACGCAGAAATCCCAACATCACTAAAAAAGGACCCAGAAGTCACGTATAACTACGATAACTATGCCAGTGAACTAAAAGCGCGTCTCCAATATGCTCATAAAATAGCAAGAGAAAATCTTATAAAAAACAAGGAGAAATCCAAAACGTACTATGATCACGTTACTAAGCCAAAACCTTTTATAATTGGTGACAAGGTATTAGTGAAGAATCACACGAGAAAAAATAAATTATCTCCCTTATGGGAAGGCCCTTACGAAATAGTACAAATTGCCTCAACCGAGAATTCAGTGGTAAGAGTTAGAAACAAAAATAAAAAACTCCATAACAACCATCTGAAGCTATTCATAGAGTAATCGCGTTCTTTTCTTTTCTTCTATTCCACCAGGCCAAAATGCCGTACATAATACTAATCTTGTTATTAACATTCGGAGTCACGAGCGGAACAAAGACAACAAACTTCGCCTCAACTCCAGGAATATATTTCGAGGAATACGGAAACATACAATTATACAGCTCAAGTTGGAAACTAGTTACGTATTATAGCCTAGACGATTTTCAACTAGAACATAACCTCCTAAGATCCCAAACAATAGACATAGAAAAAATATGTTTACATTTTAAGATACAACACCCAACCCGCAACCACCCATGCGAGTCACAAATAAAAACTATCAAAATATTAATTAACGAGATAGAGCAAAATGCAGAAATTATAGATCCGAAACATCTGCGTGCTCGACGCGGCCTAATAAACGCAATAGGCAGCCTTAGCAAAACACTCTTCGGTACTCTCAATGAAGACGATGCCAAGCATTACGACAAACAAATCCACTACTTAAAAATAAATGAGGACCACCTATTAGAACTCATTAAATCACAAACCATTATCGTAGATAAAACAATCAACCTTTTTAATAAAACATCCTCAGATATTAAACTCGAATTTGATAACATCCAAGAAAAATTTGACAAAATTTCTAAAGCATTCAATTTCATAATAGCTGAAGTGAACTCCACCTTCATAAACTTAGAACTAGAAAGTATCACTTCCGCCATTACACTATCACTTATGAGATACCAAAATTCGCAAAAAGCAATCCTCGACATGCTTTTAGATATAAAACATGGCATTCCCAATCCATTAATTATCACCCCATTTCAACTAGAGGAAACTCTTACAGTTATTAGGAAAAATCTTCCTTCCGGAACCACCTTACCCATTTCAGCCACACAAGACAGTCTTATCGACTTATATAAAGTTAGCATTACAACTACAAACAAAATCAAGAATAATATCATCATCGAAATTAAAATCCCATTACCACTAAACACAATTTTCCAGGCATACAAAGTTATACCATTCCCAAGTATAGTAAACACCTCTTTTCTTTACATAAAACCTACTACCGAATATTTATTGGTAGATTTTAACCGCGAAAAGCATTACCCCATGAATACAGAGGACTTCGACAAATGCCAATTGAGTTTCTCAAATACTCATCTGTGTCAAATAACACACCCAATCCTTAATAGCAATGCCGAACAAAACAAATGCGAAATGGATCTATTAAAACATACTACGGAAATTCCAAAATCCTGCGATGTAAAAACAATAAAAACATCTACTTTCTGGATTCAATTAAACAACCCAAATAAATGGTTATTCAGTCTTAGAAATCCTCTAACAATAGATAATATATGCGGCGACAGAATCGAACCGCTAACACTCGAAAGAAACGGTATTTTAGAAATTTCTCCAAATTGCTACATAAGAAGCAACGACCTAACGCTATACGGTCATTCCGAAAGAATATCAATTTCAAATAATTCATACTTACCCTCAATTAACCTAACAATGGCTAATCATCTTAAAGACATAAAACTCGAACTCCCGAAAATGATTACAATAAAAAACGTAAATCACCAAGCTCTATTCGATCTAAGCCAAGATTTAAAAACACTGGAGCACGAGGAAAAACAAAAATTAAATAATATTTCAACGCATGATATACACCATTATTCTTTCATATATCTATTAATTATAACACTTACTTCTTATGGTGTAATCAAAATAATCATGCGATATGTTAAAAAAGAGAAGAACCAGAAAACCTTAACAGAAAATAAAACAAATAATGAAGAAATTACTGAAATCAAAAGTATTTCCAGTAAAATACCATTATCTAGAATCACAGATAACTAATTAAGTACCTCTCAAATAAGTTGCTTTTATATAATACTATTATAATACCACACTTGGTAACAATTGATTTTTGTAAAATAAGAAACACAACATATATATATAAAAAAAAATATATCATTCAATCTAGCATAAATAAATCATAAACGATGGAGCTAATGAATAAAAATATCATTAGCAACTAAATCTAATTTTGTATCATAATCATAACAATTAAATCTAACATATGTTTGTATCATACATACCATTAAGTACCATATAATATCATATCGTAGTACTAATCAAACTATGTACTCTAGATTTCCGAGCGTCAGCAACTCTCAAAATTTTTTTTACATCCTCTTAAAGAATATAAAAGAAAATTTTTTTTCAAGGGGGAAGGTGTTATGAATCCCCAAAAACAATCCAAATAATATGATCAAGCAATAACCACTTCAATTGCCTCTGATTCATAACGCATTACCTAAAAAGATCAAGCAAACACCTCTCATCCATAAATCACGGTTATCCGACCCCACAATGAGAACCAAAACAATAAACAAACAACTATACGCACACGACTGTGGTCAAGTTGCAGCACATAATGAGTAATCGTTAGATGTACCCATGTCCACGGTAATAATTCTTAGGTAGATAAGGCCTGTCACCTTTCTACACGTAAATAAGAACCTTTGGACTTCTTGCTTGAGAACAATCAGCCAAACGTATAATGGAATCACCTGATTAACTCAAAGCGATAAGAAGTAAAGCATGGTACTCGCTGAACGATTTTACCTCACACCCGCCGTGCAACAAACTGACCAAAAGAAATTGCCTTAGCGGAAGCGCCGGCGTCAAATTTCTTTTTGCCGTTATACGTAATAAAGCAAGTGAATTATTGTTTTGGGACTCGTGTGAAAATTGATACCGTTGTTTTCATACAATTGTTCCCAATTATTTTTTATAATTTGCGGGTGAAAAATCAAATTGCATTAATGCAATAAATTTTTCACCTTTATTGGAAAAAATGCTTGATAGGTGATTTTGGGTTGTTTTTCAAGAAAAAATGCTCAATAGGTAATTTTTGATTGGTTACCACAAAAATTGCTAAATAATCAATCTGCAAGTGGAAGGGAGTATTAACCACTGCAGATTGATTTTGAATAAATAGAGAGTTCTGATGCAAGGAAAATCAGAAATATTCTAAACCCGAAGCTAGAGAGTCCCCCTACCCAAGGTAAGGCCTCTAGTGGAAAGTCAAAGAAAGTTGTGAAATAGAAAATAGAAAAACAGAGTTTTATTAAAGTATTTTGTCAAAGTAAAAATTGTTTAAAGTAAAAAGTTTAAAAAAAGTGTTAATAAAGAAAATCGTGTAACCCAAGCTCAGCCTTCTCAATTTTTGGAACCAGCACATTTCCCTTCGATACTCTACGGTTGATTGACCCTTGTTGCCGGCGCGCAACAACCAGAAGAAGTGAACTTTTGTTGCCGGCGCGCAACAAGTACATTTTTTATCTCCGCAAGGGTGTTTGAATCTATGTGTGAAAGATATATGTGCATTTCCTTAAGTTTTTGTTGTGAGTGAAAATCCTGCATTTGTCGGCAGGCTTTTAGAAGTGTCATGAGATCGGATTTCGTCTTCAAAGGTAGCTTAATTAGCGCTATTATATATGTGCACCTTTTCGTTGTTTCTAATATAAATGTTTTCTCGTTTAATTTTTCCTCCAACTGCGGAATTTCACTCTTAAGAGACATTATCTCTTTCTGATCATTGTTTGATAGAAGATAAAATTTGTGTTTGACATCTTTAGCCTCCGTCAAGTGGCTTGTGTTCACTATTATGGGAGCATCTACCTCAGAGTGAAATGACGCCAAGTAATTATTCAACCAATTATCCAGATGATTGTCGCTTTCGTCGTTCTTTGCAGACTTTGCTTGCTGTCTGGTCACCATATTTACCACTTTATTTCGGATTGCCGCTTTTTTTCCGGTACAGTTCGGCTCAATGCATCAGCATTCCTGTTGAGCTTTCCTGCCTTACAAAAAATTTCATAATCGTATTCCTCTAACCTTATTCTCTACCACATAAGTCGTGAGGAGCAATAATTTAGGTTCATTAGCCAAACTAAGGGCTTATGAACGGTTAGAATAGTAAAGGTTCTCCCGTATACATAAGGTCTGAACTGCTCTACGGCATATACGCTGTCGAGCAGTTCTTTCTGTATGGTTGAGTACCGAGTTTCAGCTGGGTTAAGGGTCCTACTTGCATGACATATAGGATGTTCTCCATCTATACCCTGCTGCGATAGGACGGTTCCTAAAGCTATATCGCTTGCATCTGTGGTGATAAAAAAGTTTTTATCCAATTGAGGATATGCGAGGATTGGAGCGGTTATGAGATTTTTCTTTAATGTTGCATCCTTTTTTAATAGCTTAGTGAGGGGCTGTGCAGTTTTTGCAAAATTAGCGATAAATCGCCTATAGTACAAAGCCCAAAAATGTTTTAATAACTTTTGCTTTCTTTGGGGTAGGATATGTCTTCACGGCTTTGATCTTTGATGGATCAGGGTGTATACCATCTGAGCAAACGACATATCCCAAGTAAGTGATCTCTCTTTGGAGGAAATGACACTGCTCGGGCTGCAACTTGAGGTTACTTTCTCGAAGTCTTTCGAAAACTTCAGTTAGTTCCTTATTATGATCCCTCAAGTTGTATCCGTAAATGACAATGTCGTCCAAATACACGAAACAGTGTAAGCCCTGCAGTCCCGTCAGTACAGAGTTCATAAGCCTTTGGAAGGTGGCTGGAGCTCCTTTCAATCCAAAAGGCATTCTGTTATATTGGTAGTGCCCATACGGGGTACTGAATGCCGTTTTTTCCTTACTTTCTTCATCCATGGATATTTTATGGAACCCGTGGGCTAAATCCAATGTACTGAAATATTTGGATCTTCCAAGTTGGTCCAATATATCAGTTATGTTTGGCAGAGGGTAAGCATCTCCCATTGTTATATCATGAAGCCTTTGGAAATGCACTACGACTCTCCATTTCTTGTTCCCTTCACTATCTGATTTTTTGGGAACTAAGAGGAGCGGGGAATTCCAGGGGCTTTTACTGGGGCTTATTATTTCTTTTTCGAGCATCTGGTCTATTTGACGGTTAATTTCTTGCCTCTGTGCCTCTGGAAATCTATATGGCTTTATGTATATTGGAGGTTTATCAGATAACGTTGGTATCTTATGTGAAGTAACCTCAGTACAAGAGAGTTTGTCTCCTGGTAGGAAGAATATTTCGTTGTAACGACGGCATATATCTAGAACTGATAGCCTTTCTTCTTTATTGCAGTGATTTAAATAAATAATTTCCTCTAGTTTCTTGAGGCGGTCATGGCCGATAGTTTTATCAGGGCCTATTGGAAATAAATCATAATCTATTGGAACTTCCCACTCAGGGTTTACTTCGCTCGATGAGAGAATGATTTCATTTTCATTTACATTTAACAATAGGATTCGTACTTTCCCATTTCTTGGCTTGGTTAAAACATTACCCAAGTATACTCCGGGTTTAATTTCTTTGTGCACACAAAATAAATTGGTTCGTTTTTCTAAAGGAATTTCTACGATTTTTCGCGGCGGAAGAAATATGTTTAAACCACTCGAAGTACCCGCAGTTTCTATTCCTAGGGTCTTGGACAAAGGTTGAATATTACAGTTCACATAGGCAATGGAATCCAGCATTTGGTTTGAGATTTCTGTTCTCTTTAGATTCCTATTTACCGAACGTATTTTCTTCGGGTCGGGCTTAAAAGGGGCTGCATTAACCAAGATATCAGAATTTACATGGGTAGTGAAATTTCTATTTGAATTTTTACATTTTGAATTACTATTTTCCGTGAATTTTAAATTTATTTTGCCTTTTGGGGCTATTTTTGCTGGTTGTAATTTCCCAGTCTGAGTACACCCGTTGTGTATTTCGTTAATTATACTGAACTCTAAATAACTTTCAGCGTAACTTATTACACATTTGTGTCGCATTAGAAAATCGTTTCCTAGTAATCCATCGTAAGGGATTAAAATGTCTTCCTTAATGAGATGAAATTGATGTTGTATGAAATTATTTTGCATTTATTAATTGCAGTAAGAAATTCCTACCGAATTAAGGCTATTCCCGGAAAGAGTAGTAATTTCGCACTTGAGGTCTTGATATATTGGGGTGGAGTCTGTCACCAATTTGAGTTTATAAAGACTGACCTCAGCTCCAGTGTCTATTAGAAGTGTGGAGTATCTTTTTGTTGAGTTTGATAAGGGAAACGTTATGAGAATTGAATTTCTCGAAATTATTATTGGAACTCGAGTCAGTGTTCTGAGTTTTGGTTTATCACGGCTTTTGTCCATTAATATATTCCATATGACCTGCCTAGCTGGAGTCGGATGTATATTCCGAGAAGCGGGAAATAGTCGGGTTTGATTATTATTATTAGGTCTATATATCTCTTGGTTTCTATTTAATTCCTCTTGAGTCCGAGTTCTACATTCACTCCTATGGTGATTTGGTTTTTTGCAATAGTTGCAGTTCAATCGATGAACTTCTCTCCAGTAGGGTGAAATGATGGGATAACTTTGTTACGGAAACAAGTATTCTTCGTGTGGCCTCTCTTACCACAAATATCGCAAGTTTGAATTGGCCTGTTTGTCTCACTAGGCTTAGCAAAATTTTCGAGACGTATTGCATGCTCTGAAGCGTAAAGAACGAGTTTACGTTAAGTTGTCTCACCTTTGGACTTTACAATTACACGTATCTGTTCACTTCACAGGCCGTCTTCGAATGTCTTAAATGTATTTAACTCATTCACTTCCAATAAGAACTTTTTTGCTACCGCGTCAGTTACGTTCTTGGAAGTGACGTTATTTAATTCACACAAAAGTTTACTTAACCTTTGTGCGAATTCGTCGATGCTTTCCCTAGACTTTTGTTTGAGATGAATGAGTTCGGCTTGAACCGTTACTCTTGGGCGTCCATCTAGGAATTAGTCCTCAAGGAATTCCCTTAGAGCCAACCAATCTTCAAAATTACGATGCTTCAAGGCTTCGTAAGCAGGGCCGATTATTCACGTTTTTACGACACTAAGAAAAGTTTTTAATCAGCTTCCTCCTCTGTGGTGTCAAAGAGAATCTTGCAGCAATTAATCAATCGATCTAATTCATTGGGGCTGCCGTCGAAATCCGGTATCATATTCCGGGCATCGGTGAGAGAAATTTTTATTTCAGCCATTTTTATTCGGAGGGCCTGGCGCCCATTGACTTTCGTATCGGGAGGACTGCTATAGCTTCGCCTTTTGCGTCTTGGTTTCGCGTTAACAAATCAGACTGCTGTTTGGTATAACTATTTCGTCGGGTTCGTATGGTGCCGTTTTTTATTTTCTCTTTTTCAAATCATAAAAACGATTTTGAGATTTTAATTTACGAAACACTCGGTGAATTGAAAAAAAAAGCACTCACTTATTTAAATTTTGACAACAAGGGCGAAACACTCGAGTAAGTACACTCATGGGACTCGCAGAAGACAAAAGATTGTATGGAATCAATAGAATTTTCACACTTTTCCTTAATTCTTAAAAAATGTTCAACCAAATTGGAATTCTTAGATTTCTAATAAAACTTTTCTAAAGAAATTGATTAAGATTTTCGCACTTTTCACTTTTTCTTAGTTATATATATATATATTTTTTTTTTTGCATCTAAGCAAGTTTAAAATGATTAAATTTAATAAATGGATTTTTAATATCAAATAGTAAGTACTTGAATATTTGAAAACTATGCATTAGAAAAATTTTTGTGACCTTACATTTTAAGTTCCTCCAAACGTTTTCTTAGTGTGATGAACTCGGTGAAATCTTTAGTTTTGTCGTCTTCTCCAGCTGGTCCATAGAATTGCTGTAATCGCCCCTCAATTTGGCGTGCTTCCTCTTGGGGGTCCATTAGTAATTTTTTTTTATCTTATGATCAGTGTGGGTGTTCTGCTCTTCCTTCTAGGCTTCTAGGTTGTCTTGTGAGTTCCTTTACTCAATTTGTTTACACAATCTCAAGAGCCTGTCTTGAGATTGGGTTGTATTAAATAACGTTGGATAACCTCTGAGCGCCTGGCTTAGGTTACCTTGATTTGGGTAGCTGGGATCGTACTGTTTGTTTGATTAGGGACCCTCAACCGCTGCCTCCAAACTGTTCTGGATGAGAATGTTTAGAATTGCAGGGTAATTTACAGATAACGAACGATGTTTATGTGTGGAGCCACTAGGGTGTAAGGTGATGCCTATAGCGAGCGCTTACAACAATACCACACAATTATCAAATCCAAATTGTCAAAAATTTCTTGATCTAATGTCAACTTTTCTTCAAGCAATAAGTGGAAAAATTCCTTGCCGAATTCATTGGTTCTAGCATACAGGGCTTCACCTGGTGAACTTTGCACCTTTTACGCTTGACCAACAGGTTGCGCGCGGTCGAATTAATTAAATCGACTTTTCATCGAATCAATTTGACAGTGCGAAAGTGTCCTGTTTTGTTTGCGGTTTTCTCGACAATTTAATGGATTAATAGTCCAGGTAAATATATTTTAATATCTTTTATGTGTTTGTTGTTAGTTTGCACAATTTGCAAGAACTATGTAAATTATGCGAATTTTTACATGTTGTGAAAGTGTTTCCTAAATGTCAACAATGGCACAAATTGTTGAATTTTACTAATAATAGTGCATGTGGATGCTGCGAATACATATCTTTTGGATATATAAACCTATTTGCATGTTTTGCACATGTTTCTTATACAGGAAATATGAATTTCGCATAAAAATTGCAGTGTTTACAATTGCATGCTATTGTTGCTGTACTGCCAAGAATTTTTGCATATATTTTGTGAAATTCGTAGTTGTTTTGGTTACCAGTTCCTTATTTAGTTCAATGTGAACTAATTTATGTATTTGCTTCGATTTTCAGATTAGTTCCTGACACTGCAGAATGCCTTGAAGACTGGGACATGGGACACTAAGGTAGGGAAGTATTAATTATTTTGTGTATTAAATTCTAGTGTTTTTTATTGATTTCCAGGTGTGATCAACAGACATCATAAATCCCTATGTTAGGACAACCCGAAACCTTAGCTTACACTCCAACAAGTTCCACAACAACTCTTGATCTGAGTAAACTTAAAGATGTTAGCACTGAAACAATTAGGTTAGAAATACAAGGACTCCGTTATCAAACTGCTTTTCCTAGCACGAGTTATAGTAATGATATAGACTAAAGGATCGATCCCAGACATTTTACAAATATAAACGACATGGGCAAGATACCTGACGTCGTTAAAAGTCTGCGAGAATTTTCAGGTAAACTGGGAGAATACGGTTCCTGGAAAAAAGTGTTGATAGAATTTAAAAATTTACGATAGTTTGAGGATAACACCAAAATATTATGAAATTCTTAGGGTCATACGAAATAAAATTACGGAAAACGCGGATACAGTTTTAGAGTCTTACAATACTCTACTAAACTGGGAACAAATTTCGAAGAGTTTAGCACTTCACTACGCCGACAAAAGAGACCTTGGTACACTTATGTAAAAAGACCACGCTGGTTCAGAAAACAACACTACTCCTGAGTTTAAACAGCAAGTCGCCACCTATCCTTAATACTGGATAAGCTATCCTCCATAGAATTGGCTCAAGAATCTCTTAATGTCATGACACAAGCCCGTCGGGAGGAAGGTACTGTCATCAGAGGTCTGAAAAGAGATCTTTCTCGACTCCTTAGTATGAAAGGACCCACCTGAAGCTTTTCACCTATGCTTGGAGCTCGAAAACGTACACTATCGCGTCCAGCATAATCATGGCAATATACTAAGCCAACAACCTCCCTTACCTTCACTTATTACTCCTCGGAGAACTTTCGTGCAGCCCCAAGAAAGAAAGAGCTTTTATCCACAACTACTTCATAATCCACAGGCAACGCAAGGTTTTTTCTCTCTTCCATTCTCGACAACAAACTCAACAACCCCCAAGATTACCCTACAGAGAATCGAACCAATGGATACTGACCATTCTATCCATTCTAAGCAAGATAATTACCAGAACAGATCTCAAATGCGAAACTACGCAAACAAAAGACCATACTCCCAACAAACACAGCAGCCATATAAGGTCCATCGAATTTATCATTCCGAAAAAGTGGTAGAAGATCTCAAATTGATATATCCATGAGCAATTGCCTGCTTATGATACACTACACAATATGATCAAACACTTGTGGAGAGAACCGATTCGCAAAATCCCTGTATTAACCGGAGACAACAGATTATTCAAATTTTCAGGAACCAACCGACCATCTTGTCGATATCCAGTTTTTGGACTAAGAAGCTATTCGCTTCCTTACTTGGAGCATGTGGCGAAGAGTGGAAAAACATTCAAATTTCTAATAGATATAGGCTCCAATAAAAACCATGTACAATCCTGTTACGTAAGAAATTCTATCCCCAATGAAAAACCATTTTAACTAACTCCGTAGCTGGTAATATCAAAATCACTCATCATGCATTAATAGATCTTTTCGGACAGAATCGCAAAGTGAAATTCTTCATTCTTCCTTGGTTAAAGTCTTTGGATGGAATAGTAGGTAATGACAGACTCAAACAACTTGGAGCAACATTCATACGAATTTATGACAATTCGCCCAAATTTAAATATCCCCTTAAAGCAACATATTTCCGACTCTGTAAATAACATCAATCTTCGAACATCTCACCTAAATACAGAACACAAGGAAAATTTGGATATATTAATCAATAGTTTCCCTAACCTTTTCTCCAAACCAGCTGAAAAACTAACTTTCACTACAACAATTAAGGGAGAAATCCGCACAAATAACACTGATCCAGTCTACTCCAAACCCTACCTTTACCCTTCATTCCTTAAACACGAAGTAGAAAAAAAGTAGAACTATTATTAGAGGATGCCATTCTAATGCCATTTAAATCACCTTACAATTCACCAGCTTGGATCGTCCCGAAAAAGAACGACGCGTCAGGGAAAAACAAATACAGACTAGCTATCGACTACGGACAACTTAATACAGTTACAATTCAACATAAATATCCCATCCCAGAGATACAAGACGTTTTAGCAAACCTGGTAAATAACAAATATTTTACGGTGATCGATTTAAAGAGCGGTTTTTATCAGATTCCATTAAAGCATTCAGATATAGAAAAACAGCATTTTCGGTTAACCACGACGATTTTGAATTTACGCGGGTAGCTTT
The DNA here is from genome assembly GCA_963930735.1 of Dioctria linearis. NCBI lineage: Eukaryota > Metazoa > Arthropoda > Insecta > Diptera > Asilidae > Dioctria > Dioctria linearis. The sequence goes on from OZ005740.1 coordinate 191,066,163, forward strand.
TGGTCTTAAAAATGCTCCCTCCATCTCTCAACGGGCTCTAGATGACATCCTCCGCGAGCATTGGAAACAGTTATCATAGACGACATTATCATATTTGGAAAGACAGAGAAAGAGCACTTTAAAAACCTAGAACTAATTTTTAAAACATTAGAGATAGCAAATATGAAAACACAGCTAGGCAAATCCGAGTTCCTTCAGGAAATTTTAAGCTACACTTCAACCCAGAGCATGTTGATATCCAATAATGATAAATACGAGGGAGGAACAGTTAATACCATTAGTGAACGGACAACTTTGAAGCGATCAAGAGTTGCATTAACACCTACAAATATAGCTTATTTACAGTCGATAGGCTTGACGATTAAAAAATACATGCAGGAATACTTGATATTTCACGAGACTAGAATGTCATACCTATTTACCGTTTCTTACATCGATTAAAAACAGAGATAAAATCCGTATCTCTGTGCAACACCAAGTTCCAGTAAGAGTTTTCTTTACATTGACGACACGTCGCTAACAAAGCTGGGTAGAACGGATTCAACAAATGCAAAATTAGCTAACAACGCTCTTTTGAGTTATACACTGGCAATTGATCATTCCGAAAAGAAATTTTGCGATCGCGACAACATTGAATAGCAACGTATCGCTAAATGAAAGTGAAAGCCGAATAATATTCAATGGCAGTTTGTCCCCAGATTGAACCGTAATACCAGCCCATGCATGCCTCAACTATTGTGTACCTTTGAAATACCTACCGGGATTCGCTGAAGATTACAAGAAAGTCTTTATAAATTACAAGGGTTTTTGAATCTATCATTAACTCAAAATTAACGAAGTATCTAGAAACTAATCATCTCATCAACGATCGCCAATATGGCTTCCGAGCTGGACGCTCATCTGGACCTGCTCATCTGCTGACCTTTCTCACGGAACGTTGGAACCGTAGTCTTCACAATTTTGGTGAGTCTAAAATCGTTGCCCTAGATATTTCAAAAGCCTTTGATAGAGTCTGGCATCCAGCCCTTTTAGCCAAACTTAAAGCACTTGGTGTCTCCGCTCCTCTTCTATTATGGATTGAAAGTTTCCTATCTAGTCGCCAAATACGTGTTGTATTAGATGGCGTTACATCTGAACCGCATCCCATAAATGCCGGTGTGCCTCAAGGCTCTGTTATCTCTCCAACTCTCTTTTTAATTTTCATTAATGATCTGCTTTCCCTTACTTTCAATCCTATCCATAGTTTCCCAGATGACAGTACTCTTGATTTCGCTTACTCCTTTGACACTCTTGCGGAATCCAGGGGGAATGCCGCATGTGTTAAACGAGATTGCATGACTAGATCATTGAATAACGATCTTAACACTATCCTCGCTTGGGGCAAAGCGAATCGCGTCGAATTTAATACATCTAAGACTCAAAGCTGTCTCATCTCATTAAAACAAGATCATAACTTAACCACACCCGTTTCTTTTGATGGAGCATTAATTTCTGATTCACCGTCACTAAGCATTCTTGGCATTAATATTTCCAGTAAGTTAAACTGGACAGATCACATCTTCTCTGTTGCCAAAGAAGCATCGAAATGTCTTGGATTTCTGAAAAGGTGTAAGAAATATTTCAGCCCGTCAAATCTAGCGCTCCTCTACAAGTCCTACATTAGACCTAGAATGGAATACAACTCCCATATATGGGCCGGGCTGGTCGCACAGCCTTAGCTTCATTGGACATTGTCCAAAAGAGAGCCTTCAAGCTCATTGGCGATTTGGCAATAACTTGTCATATCGAATCACTTGAGCACCGCCGCAATGTTGGATGCCTTTCGCTCCTTTATCGCTATATGCATGGTCAATGTTCTGATGAAATATCTAGTCTAATCCCTTGTAGAATGATTCCCGCACGCAATACTCGCGCTGCAAACCGCGCACATCCTCTAACCCTTCAAATTACTTTCGGCCGTACAGTAAAATTCCGTGATGCTTTTTTATCCCGAACAGTGCGAATGTGGAACAGCTTACCATCTTGTGTTTTTCCTCCGGCATACAATCTGCGGAAGTTTAAGGGCGACATACATCGGCACCTCCGCCACTCTCCTCATATCCCCTAATCCTTTCCCTATCTCCTTCCTGCCATGCTGTGCTTTGCATCATAGGGTATCCCCTGAGCTTGGCTTAATAATATAAAAAAAAAAAACATACACGAACTCGTATTTGTTCGGAGCTGGATAGGTGACAATGCCATTATATATCCCACAGAAGAAATGAAAATTGATATTAGCCACCTTCAATTAAGAGATCCGCATACCACAGTGTCCGATGATGAAAATCTGAAATTATTTAAAGTTATGGAGAGAGGTTACCCAATACAATTATCATTCTGCAGCTGGGACACATACCAGTATACAATACTACCAGCGTCTGCCTATCAAACCTGATCAGTTAAAACTTCCACTCAGTTGGAGGAGTTATGATTTATCCTCTTAGTATTACAACCGAGGATGCAAGCAAGTTTGATCACTGCAAACAAACCGATGCGATGTCCCACTGCTGTGTGACATGTTTATAAAGTTGACTCAATTACACTATAGCCATAAGTATCAACCGTTCCTCTCAGGGGAGAAGCTCAAACTGATACCCCCATTGCACTCATCGGTTGTTCTCAGCGAAAAGAAACGACGAAAATTGGACCTGTCGACATGAAGCTAGAATTCAAGACATCCCAAAATAAACCGACTAATATATTAGCATATTATCTGCTTGCTTACGATAGAATAGTGGAATGAATACTGACCGTTGACAAGCGAAGTGAGAATACTAAGTTAAAAAATTACCAGAAAAGTCAGGCAACATTAATATCATACTACATACAACATTAATATCATACTACCATCTTCTTTCATGAAAGTTTTAAATTTAATCCATTCTCAACCTAATTATTTCATGGTAAGAAAATACTCCATCTCAATATTACAGCAGTTTCGCGAGTTACGTTACCAGATACACTTTCGTACAGTAAAATTGATGAATATGCAAAGCCGCTGTATTAAACTAGAAGATCTAAAACAAAAATATATAAAGTCATAAAATCGTAATTAACGTAACACCTTCTTCCGTCGTAAATCTGTGTGTATGTTTACCCATTCTCACACATTACGAATATCTAAAACGAAAAAGCTAAATTTGCATAACAGCAGATAAACGTTCTTACATTTTTCGTAAAGAAAAAGCTGTGAAGAACAACGATCAGATAATAAGTCAATTCTGTCGGAAGTTTTAAGTTGTTAACGTCTTAGAATCAAGAATTATTAGAAAGCTCTCACTCCAGTGAGAGATTGTGCGGTTTGATTGTGAAGTTTAAAAAGTAGATCCTAGTACCAATAGAAATATATATTTCAATTAATCAATTGGTTGTTTTTATTATTTTTTATCCGAAGATAAATGCAATTTTTCTAACTGGCGCAGTCAGTAGGATTCCTTTCAAAAGGAACGGGATCCAGTGATCGAACCAAAACATTTTAAATGAAATATATTGTTACGAGCGTGGCTTTTGTTTGTTATTTCTAACAGAATATTTCAGATATAATTCAAAAGTTCTTGTTTTATTTAACTTTACCGTTTACTCTCACAATTCACAAACAATTATCAAATCAACTCTTTAGTTATCGCTAGTACTATACTTCTAATGATCACAATCTAAATAGTTTCCTTCGTTCACTTCACTGTCTGAGATAAGACTCGCCTCCAGAATGTGAGAATCGCGGTATTTATACTCTACGAATTATCTGAGAACCTTCTTGAATATTCCGTTCTCCGAACCCAAAGTTTACTAAAATGTCACTAACCTACAGTTATTTCCATTTTCAACAGATGTCGCTTGTGTCATTTTGGTTCGCCTAGCACTGCCCCTTCTTAAAATTAATCACCCAGAATATCAGGTGGTCCACGATCGTGATGATCGCAGTATTGACACAAACGATCCAAGTGAACGATTTTCCGTTTGCGTCTTGAACCACGCTGAATACTGTATACTACGTCATTAAGTTTACTTACCACCGGATACGGTCCTTCCTACTGTTGTTGTAATTGTGGAGAACGTTCCTTACGTCGTTTCGGGTTGTACAGCCAAACAAGGCCACATTCATTACATTCTGCTGAATTAGCACGTAAGTCATATCGGGTCTTCATCCGATCTGTATTTACTGCTAATTTTGGTCTCGTTTTCTCGTGTATGAGCTAATCGCTGTCTAAGTTCCGATACATATTCGTCTGGTAACTTTTGTTCACCTCTGAGTGTACCAAACTTGAGGCCGCTTGGTAAACGCATCTCTCTTTCAAATACAGCCATAGCTGGAGTTTGTCCGGTCGTGTTGTGAACAGCTGATCAATATGCCATGAGGATCACGGGAATATGTCGATCCCAATCGCGTTGATGATAGTCAACTACTTTTTTTAGATGCTCGACCAATGTTCTGTTGAAGCGTTCATTCGTGGTACGAAGTTCCGTCCTTGGAACCAATGAAGTTCCTGAGGTACACCAAATCTACTGACCCAATTCATTATTACTGGTTCCGCAACTGCGGTTGCCTCTTGATTAGTGATTGCGTAAGCTTCAGCCCATTTACTGAAACAGTCAATAGCAACTATTATGTAACGGTTACCTTTATCTGTTTCTGGAAAAGGTCCAGTGATGTTTGCGGCTATTTTTTCAAATGAATTTTTCTCCTTTGCTTCTGTGTGGCGGTGCTTTGCTAGAATTACAGATAGTGCTTCTGCGGCACCAACCCCTCAACATCCTCTCGCATTTGTAACCAATAAAACCTTTCTCGTACTTTGGAAATTGTTTTATTCACCCTCAAATGTCCTCCAGATGATCCACTGTGCATTTCTTCTACAACGTCTTTGACCTGGGATGCTGGAACGACTATCTGCATTCGCCGTTAGTTGCTTCCCACTTACGTTTTAATACACCAGATTCAACGCGAAGAGAATTCCATTGAGCCCAGTAGCTCTTCAGTTTCTCACTCCTCTCCGAAATTTCCGTCCATTTGGGTCTTTCCATGTGTTCTTTCCAAGTAAGGATGGGTGATATATCTGGGTCTTCTCGTTGTGCTGTTCGCAAGCTCTCGTTGCCCTAACCTGTCGATGGTAACACTGTTATCAGCTGTAAAATTGCCTTTGTTTTGTTTTCTTCTACCCCAACGCAATGACTGCATTCAAGTTTGCATGGACGTCTGCATTTTCATAGATACGTCCTCTTCGGTGTTGGATTTCAAAATCATCAGCTTGGAGTCCCTCTTTCAATCTCACCAATTGCCACTCACGGTTTTTAAATTCAAAAGCCATTTAAGCGCTGCATGGTCATTCCGGAGGATAAAATTCTGCCCGTAGAGATATTTATGCAAATGCTTGGTTGAATTTACAATGGCAAGTAGCTCTTGCCTTGTAGCACAATAATTTCTCTCTGATTTTGATAAAATAAGCTACTGGCACTCCTATGCTGCTGGCATCCGTGTCAAATATAAAAGTTTTCCCAGATTTGGATACTGAAGCACTGGAGTTCCACATAGCTGTTGGTTCAAATTTGCGAAAATCTCGTTACATTTATCTGACCATATGAACGTTTTTCCTTTTACTGTAAGTTGATGTAGGCTCCTTGCTATATCTGCAAAACCTTTTACAAATTGACTGTATTAGGTAGATAGACCGAAAATTCTTCGGTCACCTTTTTGGCATCATTGTATTGTTGTTCAATTAAGGCAGTGGACGAAAGATATTTCCGAACCTGTTGAGTAGTAGCTGGTATAGGTTTTGTCTCCTCGAGATTACTATCATTATCCAAATTAAAAATCTGTTAAACGAGTTCACAATTTCCAATTATGGCTCGTTCTTCTAGTTGTACCTCATTTTCGGATGTGTTGAGCACTCTGACTGGAATTAATGTCGCATCTTCTGCCTTATCTAAAGTCTTACCTACAATGATGTTCGATGTAACTTTTGTAGGGTTAGGTTCCACCAAATAGAATCGGCAGGTCCTGGTGTCATCAGTAAGCTTTGTACATATTAGTCTCATAGGAATTTCAATACTCCCATATTTGAGAATCCACTCTCCGACATCCAGATTTATTTTGTATGTGGTCATGAAGTCTATGCCAAGAATGCACTCATCTATTATGTCTGAAGGCAGGAAAGTGTGCGGAAATAATAGTTCGCTTAATTGAACATCCAAGTTTATTTCTCCAAAAACCTGTGCTGCTTCTCTAGTTGTTGTTCTTAGTAAATATTTGGTGGTGTTGTGAAGCCATTTGTTCTTGACAAGATCTGCTCTAATAATTGATCGCGAAACCTCAATGTAGACAGTGACTGTGCAGTCTATTGTCCCACACTTTCATATATAACAAGACTGCTATTATTTCTCTGCAAGTAGGCTACCTGAATGATGACTTCGGGGCTGTCAACCCCACCAACCCACTCCTGCCCCAAAGCTGGTTTTTACATGTTGGCCGACAGCTGAACAAGGGAGTTGATATGGCTGGTCGCTGTTTGATTTATAGAGTCTCCACAGTCTTCCACTCGTCGACGTTTCCTGCTGTCCCTTTGAAGTTGTCCCGGTCTATTACAATTCCAGCATCGAAGAATACCACGTGAAGGAGGGCTGTGATGACTGAATTCTGTTACATTCTGTACCATTTCTCACACTCGTACTGCACTCCGTGAAGCTTGTCTGGCAGATTCATATGCTAGTACATAGGCTAGCGCCTCTGCTGTTGTCTTCTATCCTGCTAGCCTTAGCGCTTGTTATAAATTTTCATCTGCAATAGCGTTCACAAATGCTTCTGTCGCGAAATCCTAATACCAGAGTTGTAGCTTTGTCTGCATCATTCCATCCATTTACTTCATCTTATCCAAATTTGCTTTAAAGTTGTCAAGCTATTCGGTAGCTTTTTGCTGAACTTCCGCCACTCCCTACTCGATTCTTTCAATTTTTAAATTTTGTTCCTCTAACGGGTTTTTCAGGAAATTCTTCTGTTCCTCTAAGCGAGTTCTAGAAAATTCTCCAGAGAACTCTTTTGTTCGTCCAGACGGATTTCCAATGATTTCGTCTGTTCATCGAAATGGAATTCCAAAGAATTCTTTTGTTCTTCAAGAGTATTCTTTTGATCATCCAAACCGGCTTCTAGAGAATTCTTTTGATGGTCCAAATGTGCTTCTAGAAAATTCTTTTGTTCCTCAAAAGCATTCTTTTGTTCCTCAAACGCATTCTTGTGTTCCTCAAAAGCATTCTTTTGTTCATCCAAATGGGTTTCGAGAGAATTCTTTTGTTCGTCCAAACGAGTTTCCAGAGAATTCATTTGTTCTTTAAGAGCATTCTATATCTCTTGGCCTGAAAGCTCCAATTTACTAATTAAAGCTCCCAATAGTTGCTCCATGTTCATCTCCGACTTTTTTTTTGCTTCAGGTTCTTGTGAATTGTCTTCGAAAATAAATGTGTGAGGATTAGTTCATTATTTAAAACGCAATATTTCAGATATAATTCAAAAGTTCTTCCTTTATTTAACTTTACTGTTTACTCTCACAATTCACAAACAATTATCAAATCAACTCTTTAGTTATGGTATAGGTTTTGTCTCCTCGAGATTACTATCATTATCCAAATTAAAAATCTGTTAAACGGGTTCACAATTTCCAATTATGGCTCGTTCTTCTAGTTGTACCTCATTTTCGGATGTGTTGAGCACTCTGACTGGAATTAATGTCGCATCTTCTGCCTTATCTAAAGTCTTACCTACAATGATGTTCGATGTAACTTTTGTAGGGTTAGGTTCCACCAAATAGAATCGGCAGGTCCTGGTGTCATCAGTAAGCTTTGTACATATTAGTCTCATAGGAATTTCAATACTCCCATATTTGAGAATCCACTCTCCGACATCCAGATTTATTTTGTATATGGTCATGAAGTCTATGCCAAGAATGCACTCATCTATTATGTCTGAAGGCAGGAAAGTGTGCGGAAATAATAGTTCGCTTAATTGAACATCTAAGTTTATTTCTCCAAAAACCTGTGCCGCTTCTCTAGTTGTTGTTCTTTGTAAATATTTGGTGGTGTTGTGAAGCCATTTGTTCTTGACAAGATCTGCTCTAATAAGTGATCGCGAAACCTCAATGTAGACAGTGACTGTGCAGTCTATTGTCCCACACTTTCATATATAACAAGACTGCTATTATTTCTCTGCAAGTAGGCTACCTGAATGATGACTTCGGGGCTGTCAACCCCACCAACCCACTCCTGCCCCAAAGCTGGTTTTTACATGTTTGCCGACAGCTGAACAAGGGAGTTGATATGGCTGGTCGCTGTTTGATTTATAGAGTCTCCACGACTCTCCCTGGCTCGAAATTTTTGGCATTCTTTTCTGTCCTCTTTTTCTGGTAATTCCACTCGTCGACGTTTCCTGCTGTCCCTTTGAAGTTGTCCCGGTCTATTACAATTCCAGCATCGAAGAATACCACGTGAAGGAGGGCTGTGATGACTGAATTCTGTTACATTCTGTACCATTTCTCACACTCGTACTGCACTCCATGAAGCTTGTCTGGCAGATTCATATGCTAGTACATAGGCTAGCGCCTCTGCTGTTGTCTTCTATCCTGCTAGCCTTAGCGCTTGTTATAATTTTCATCTGCAATAGCGTTCACAAATGCTTCTGTCGCGAAATCCTAATACCAGAGTTGTAGCTTTGTCTGCATCATTCCATCCATTTACTTCATCTTATCCAAATTTGCTTTAAAGTTGTCAAGCTATTCGGTAACTTTTTGCTGAACTTCCGCCACTCCCTGCTCGATTCTTTCAATTTTTAAATTTTGTTCCTCTAACGGGTTTTCAGGAAATTCTTCTGTTCCTCTAAGCGAGTTCTAGAAAATTCTCCAGAGGACTCTTTTGTTCGTACAAACGGATTTCCAATGATTTCGTCTGTTCATCGAAATGGAATTCCAAAGAATTCTTTTGTTCTTCAAGAGTATTCTTTTGATCATCCAAACCGGCTTCTATAGAATTCTTTTGATGGTCCAAATGTGCTTCTAGAAAATTCTTTTGTTCCTCAAAAGCATTCTTTTGTTCCTCAAAAGCATTCTTTTGTTCCTCAAACGCATTCTTGTGTTCCTCAAAAGCATTCTTTTGTTCATCCAAATGGGTTTCGAGAGAATTCTTTTGTTCGTCCAAACGAGTTTCCAGAGAATTCATTTGTTCTTTAAGAGCATTCTATATCTCTTGGCCTGAAAGCTCCAATTTACTAACTAAAGCTCCCAATAGTTGCTCCATGTTCATCTCCGACTTTTTTTTTGCTTCAGGTTCTTGTGAATTGTCTTCGAAAATAAATGTGTGAGGATTAGTTCATTATTTAAAACGCAATATTTCAGATATAATTCAAAAGTTCTTCCTTTATTTAACTTTACTGTTTACTCTCACAATTCACAAACAATTATCAAATCAACTCTTTAGTTATCGCTAGTACTGCACTTCTAATTATCACAATCCAAATAGTTTAGTTCGTTCATTTCCTTGTCTGAGATAAGACTCGCCTTCTGGGTGTGACAAGCGCCGTACTTATACTCTAGGAATTATCCTAGAATCTTCCTGAATATTCTGTTCTCCGAACCCAAAGTTTACTAAGATGCCACTAACTTACTGTTCGAACCAAATTGCTTCGAATATATATTTTAACCGATAACTTCTGAAAAGAAAATATCCTGAAAACAAAGCATCAAAATTCTTAGTAAAATTAAATCTAATTTGATTTCTCTTAAGCAAAAACATGTACACAACCCAACATAGCCATGTATTTGTCATCTTGATAGCATATTGCACAAAAACAACATAAAAGTATAGCCTCATTGAGCAAATTAAATTAAAATTATTATCAAAAAACAATTCCTGAAAAGGGAACATATTACAACAATACCATGCTGAAATAGAGTTCTGAAAAGGAAAACAAATAAATTTAATCTAATTACAATGTTCCCCTAAAAATAGGTACAACTTTTAACAAAAGCATTGTCATGTAGCATAAAATGCATGGCACAGATATAATCAGATCAAGCCGATCAATTTGCAACTCTATCATTATCACCATTTCAAGTACTATCCAACGGGAATTTCTTCGCTACGTTATAGAGAAAATATTTTTTGCAAATATAATTCAATTTAACACAGCAACATGGGCTGCTCTAAAAATTCTTGTTGCTATGCATTTTTCTTCGTTGCTAGGCAAATTTTATCGCTAGTACCGTAAGATCACAGCTGCACTGCCAATTCTTGTAATCATGCGCCGCTGCTACTCTATCAGTGGTGTCGTGTGCAAGCAAGGGCTATATAAACAAGCTGACTGATCTCGATCTCTTTTTGTACTTGGCATCGCTTGGGGTGAGTTGGCTGTTTAGGGACTAACATTATATCGGGTATCGACTGATATTTCACTTCTAACAATTAACAATCATTTCTGGTCTCGACGGAAATAAACACATCTTATTTCGGGTCTCGACTGAAGATAAGATATTTTCTAACAATTATTTCTGGTCTCGACGGAAATAAACGCATCTTATTTCGGGTCTCGACTGAAGATAAGATAACACTTTAAGCCGGGTCTCGACTGACTTAAAGAATATTATCTCGGGTCTCGACTGAGATAATCTTTTACTAACAATCATTTCTGGTCTCGATGGAAATAAACGCATCTTATTTCGGGTCTCGACTGAAGATAAGATAACACTTTAAGCCGGGTCTCGACTGACTTAAAGAATATTATCTCGAGTCTCGACTGAGATGATCTTTTACTAACAATCATTTCTGGTCTCGACGGAAATAAACGCATCTTATTTCGGGTCTCGACTGAAGATAAGATACCACTTTAAGCCGGGTCTCGACTGACTTAAAGAATATTATCTCGTCTCTCGACTGAGATAGTATCTAACTAACATTACCGCTTTATTTTTGGTCTCGACGGAAATAAAGAATTGTTCTAACCAAGAACAAAGGGCTTAACATTAGCTTACAAACAATTCCTCAAGTGTCAAGTTTTAGATCGGTGAGTACCAGTCACTTGTAACATTTTAATACTTATTCATGTATCTAGTTGACTATATTTTGACTTATATACACATATATATATATTATACATTTCATGTGCATATCTATTTTACACATATATTTTTATTACATTTTTTGACGATCTTATATTATAACTTGGTGCTAATAAGTGTTAGTGTAGTACAAAAATCTCAGACCTAAACTTATATACAGAGTTTTGTCTCAACATATTTATTTCTGAAAATCGTACATTATAAATCGGTGTCAAATAGTGTGTTTTCTAGTGTGTGTTGATCTCTGACCCAACAATTTATATAATTCTGTTTTAATACAATTACTCGAGATATTTAAGTTAAGCACGTGTGCCAGTGTTTTGAAGTTAAATTATTCTAACTTTTGTTCTATATTAATTATATATATTGAATATCTACTTATATATATCTATTACTAACAATCCTGTGAGTGTTTTCCCATACTTTTGAATCGTTGACCTGAAACGTTTTTATACATAATCTGATCTTAATAGTGGGAGATTCTAAAAACTAAGTGCAGTAGTTTCTTGAAAGTCAAAGAAAGTGAACAGTGTTGATTTGTTGTTAGGAAATAGACCACTGATCTTGATCCAAATTTACCAGTGTATTCATTTCAGTCACTTAATCAAATTTGCGTGTACGTTCTATTAACGGACAGTACACTTACAGTTGTTTCCATTTCCAACAGATATCGCTTGTCTCACTTTGTGGCGCGTAATACTATATATGTGTGTACACGAATATTTCCATTAAAATTCTGTCGTGTGAAAATTTGTTGTACATGAAAAACGTATCGGAAAAGATACAAAGTGAAAAAAGAACAAATATTTAAAATACTTTGTGATAAATTGGGAAGAAACAACATTCTGAGTTTTCTTGTGGATGATAAACAACAGAAACAGTTTTATCGATTTAAATCGAGAATTGTATCAGGATTTTGAAGAATTCTAAACAAACAACAACAAATTGCACAATTACAGCAAGTTGTACAACAATAGGAGTTACAACTTAATAATTTTAGATAGGAAGCAGAAAGAAGGCAATATGATTATCAGGATCAGAGCCCACTGAATCTAAGCGCCGAAGGAGTTCTCAACCAATTTCGACGACGGAGGGCTTTGGATGGTACCGAGGATCATAGTTTAAAGTCCTTCATAATATCAGTCGAAAGTACAACGTCTCCATGCGGAAGAAATGAAGATCTACGTCAGATGAGAATGCACATAGTTTTCACGAAAAAAATACAAGGCAAAGCAGAAAGTTGTATCCGTCAATTAGGTGATGATTTGACATGGGGCAACGTATAAGAAACTGAAACAGTGTTTTCAACCTAATCGGAGCTATGCAGAACTGTTCAATCATTGTAGATATGTTAAAGTAAGTAATTTACGTGAATTATTTGACGAATTTAAAAATACTAATTATCTCATAACGAGCCATATGAATTCGATGAACGTAGACCAGAAATATATAGATCAGAGAATGTAGACAGGGATTTAGTAGAAATATTGATTAAAAAAATTGATGGGAACATAAGAGCTCATATAGAGAAAAATTCAAGTATGATTCAAATTTACTATAAATATGCTAGATTAAAATTATTAGACGATGATAGGATAATAGATATTAATCATAGGAAGATAAAAAAACCAAATAAATATTATAACGGCAAAATTTTCAAAAAGCCAGTGAATAAAAGTTCTTCTTTTAATGTGAATAGAAACAATTATAATTATAATTCTAATGCCAGGCATTACGAAAATTTTCAAAAGCATTCAAATAACAATAATTCAGGACAGTTTCGTAGACAAACAAACTTGCAAATCAAACCTCGACAATTCCAGAGATCGATTATTCCAAACACCGACTTAAGACCATCACATCGTTACAGAAGACAAAATAATTTTAATTACAGCTCAGAACCAATGGAAATTGAAACAATAAACTCCTATCAAAAACCCTTCGATACTAGTTTACCTTTAATATTCCTGACAATCGGTAATCAGAAAATTAAAATTTTAGTGGATACTGGCTCAACGACAAGTTTCATAAGACCTAATACATTTTGAAATTTTTCGAAAGAACCATTAGAAAATTCGTTATTCTATACAACAATAAATGGTGTCAATGAAGATACGAAGAAAGTAGTAACGCCTTTACCAGAGGAATTTAACACTTATGGTACTATATCTTGGAAGGTTATAGATTTCTCTAATAGGAATTATGAAGGTAACGTAAAAATTAATCTGCAAACCAAATATATAGAAGTTAAAGGGAATAAAATTATGTTTATTGACAAAAAATAATCATTAGACGTAAATTGCATACCTAGCTTAGAATTAAGCGACAAATCGATCAAAGATAGCTTATAACTTGACCACATAACGAAGAAAGAGAGTCTATAGTTATATTGCTGAAAGAATACGAAGACCTTTTCTACAAAGACGGTGATATATTATCAGCAACATCTCATATATACCACGAAATTGTAACAAATACACATAACGCTATCTTTTCTAAGATCTATAGGTATCCCCGAACCTACGAAAAGGAAATCGAGCGACAAATAAGCGATATGTTAAGGCAGGGTATTATAAAAGGAAGCAATTCGAATTATAACAGTTCGTTATGGATTGTTCCCAAGAAAAGGAATAACTCCGGTAGTCAGAAATGAAGAATAGTGATAGATTATCGCAAATTAATCGCAGTAACTATCACCGACAAAATCCCAATATAAAAAATTGAAGCAATACTAGACAAATTAGGTAGATCACAATATTTTTCAACTGTAGATCTAGCGGAAGGGTTTCATCAAATTCTGATGAAACCCGAAGATACCAAAAAGATCGCATTCTCCACCCGCTTTGGACATTACGAGTATGTTCGGATGCCATTCGGGTTTAAAAATGCGCCGTTAACATTCCAGAGACTCATGAACTCTGTGCTTAGAGAACATATTACTAAAATATATATCGTCTATTTATACGGTATTTTCATATTCAGTACATTCCTTGTAGAACATTTAAGTAATCTCAGAAAAAAATTCAATGAACTAAAAAAGTCTGGACTTAAGATACAAGACAATATAAGTGCAACTTGCTTTGCAGAGAGACCGAATATAGGCCACGTTTTAACTTCAGATGGCATCAAGCCGAATCCAGATAGAATTAGAGTTATGAGGGATTTAAAATTACCTACTACTAGGAAACAGATAAAATCATTCCTGTGTATCACTGGATATTATCGCAAATTTATGAGAGATTACGCAAAAATTACACACCCAATTACAAAATACCTTAAAAAGGGAGCAAAAATAAATACGAACGATCCGAATTCCATAGCCGCCTTGATTACGACAAGAAATTTAAACTAATAAGCGATGCCAGAAATCATGCATTAGGAGCCGTCCTTACACAGGCTGGACATCCCATCTGTTACGCATCGAGAACCCTGAACGACCACGAGAAAAAACTAATGGACCATCGAAAAAAAGTTGTTAGAAGTATCTTTCGTGAAAGAATTCGACTTTCATACAGACCACCAACCAATTAAGCGGCTAGAAGCGAAGTACACCGGGAAAGATATAGACCATAGACAACAAAGATGGCTGGTACAATTAGGGGAATACGACATTAAGATTGATTATATTAAAGGTAAGGAAAATAAAATAGCTGATTGCCTTAATAGAATTAATAAAGATGCTAACGAAATAAATGCTGTAGACGATATAACAGTTTATGACAAAATCCCAGCGAAAGAATGCCAACAAAATAACAACGAATCTCTCGATATGCAGACAGTTTACTCTCAAGAGGAAGATCTAAATGATCACATACCAATCGTCGAAACTGTAATCAATCGTTTTAAAACCTAGATAATTATTTTTGAGGAAGAAGACAAGAAATTTGAAAAAGAACATGGTCATTATAGAATCTACATCGAGAGAAAAGACATCCCCGATAGTTTAGCAGACATATTTAGGAGACACATCAACAAAGGTAAAATAGGAAATTACTCAGGACTAGAAGATCCGAATACAACAAAGTTCAGCAAAAATTGATCGAACTTTTTTCAACCAACTCCACAATTAAGTTTATTAGATGTAGCTTTCTGGCAAAGGATTTAGAAAACGAAGAACAAGCTATAAAGCAAATATCACTGTATCATAAAATAGAAGCAAACCATTCAGGTATGGTAGCTAATTATGCAGGAATGAAAAACAAAACATATTTCCCAAATCTTGAAATTCTAATTCACAAAGTAGTGAACAATTGCGATAAATGCACAGCGGCTAAATACGATAGGAACGCCATTAAAAACATTGAGTTTACTGAGACGCCAGAAGACATTAATGAAATAATTCACCTACACCTCCTACATAAATAGCAAACTGTCTGTTCAGAATTCACAAGAATTCTGAGATCATTTCAATCAGCAAACTTGCACACGTATACTGGAAAACTAAAAAAAAAATTGAGTATCACGTAGAAATTATAACAATTTCGCAGTAAAACAAGCCAGCTACATAACTTCACACGGGCACCACTAGACAGTCTCATATGATGATATTTCTGTTAACCTAACTAGAAAATCCATCAGAACTTTAAATTATCAACGCTGCAGAAAAGTGAGCCAGATAGAAATAACGGTACACGGGAGTATACTGCGCATCTGCACTTGGTAAGTCGACATGATCATCTATTTTTTTTCTTTTACAAAAAAAAAACAAAAATTGTTTGACTAGGCAACAAATCCTAGACTGAATAGAATTAATTTACAAACAATTTTCTTTTCTTCTTTTTTATATATATATACTGTAGCATTTCAAAATGCAGCTGCTCCTTTGACTACCGTTCTTTGGTGCCGTGTGCAAACTCTGGCTATATAAACAGAAGTTTGACTTGATTCGATCTATCTTTTGTGATTTGGCAGTGCAGTGATTAACTTGGCGACTTATTTTTCCTAGTATTATTTTCCTAGTGTTTTCTCCCAGGATTTACATTTTATTAACATATAACTGCTTTATTTAATTGACTGCTAGAATAAAGATTTTTAGTCTGGGTACCGACTGGATTAAGGATTTATTTTGGATAGCAATTAAACTAAAGGCTCTTATTGTGGGTATCGACAGCAGTAAGAATAAATTACTAATACGTTATTGCGGGTATCGACTGTAATAAAGAGTCTTATTCCGGGTAGCGACTGTAATAAGACAATTTCTAATAAAACTACTTTATTGCGGTTATCGACTGTAAAAAAGAGTCTTACTGTGGGTTGTAGTAAGACAATTACTAACACAAAACACTTTATTGCGGGTCTCGACTGTAATAAAGAGTCTTATTGCTGGTATAGACTGTAATAAGACAATTACTAATAAGACAACTTTATTGCTGGTATCGACTGTAATAAAGAATCCTACTATGGGTATCGACTGTAGTAAGACAATTACTAACAAAACAATTTTTTACGGGTCTCGACTGTAATAAAGATGTTTATTGCGGGTATCGACTGTAATAAGACACTTGCTAATACAAATATTTTATTCTGGGTATCGACTGGAATAAAATATATCCGAATTGCTCAATCAAATAAAAGTCAAGATATCAGTTGCCATATATTGATCAGGTGAGTGCAAGTCAATTTCAACATCTTTATAAATCAAATCTATTTTCTAATCATTTATTAAATATGGGTTTTACTATATATATATCTTGTAGTTCTCAAGTTATAGTATTTATTGAACCTAAACATTTAGTGCAGTGAATAAACGAATAAAACCACTAGCTTTATACCAATGCCATAGTTTTCACCACACTCTTCATTTATTGCATGTACGCTCTAGCTACGGGCTGTACATTTTCATGCATTAATTTTATTGATAATTAGACCACCGTTATACAAAAAGAGGTTCAGTTTAATAAATTTACTTGGTCTTGAGATTTGTTTATCTTCTTGCAATGCTTTCTTTTCATTAATGAAGAATTTGCTCTGCTCAGACGATGTCCAAAATATTAAGGCGCTTTGTAATTCTTCATTAGTAAAATATTTGAGCTTTCCTTTATGAAGACGACTACGGGTATTGGTGATCCAACGTTGACAGTACGCTGTGATTCTTAAAAGTCTGGTGAGCGAAGAGTAACATTCTAGTAAATTCCAAGATACTTGTGGGATCTGTACGTGTAGACTCAAAATCTTTTTTCGCAATCCCTGCATCGTCTCGACACTTTCCCTACCCTTTGGCCAGTTTTCTTTAGATTTCTTGAGCCATGATGGACTACACCACCATAAACTATAATTTCTTAATTCCTTAGATTCCATACCCCTACTTACACAATCTGCCGGATTGAATTCAGTTGGTTCATGAACCCAACATTTTTCTGACAATAGCTGGTGAATATTTGATACTCGATTGGCAATAATAGTCTCCCAAATCAGCGGATATCTTTTTAACCATGGAAGTACGATTGTTAAGTCTCTCCACGTGTAGATGCCATTTATGTCCAATTGAAGATTTTGCTGGATTTCAATGATTAATTTAGCTAAAAGATTCGCATCACATAGCTCCAGTCTCGGAAGGGATGCTGTTTTTAATAGGAGCGACTTTAGTTTTTGCAGATATCAAATGTACATCAACTTGTCCATCAGCATGCTTAGTGCGCACATAAGCCTCTGCAGCGTGTGCTTTGATTGATGCATCGCAAAATCTATGAAGATCGAAGTTCAACAATTCTCCTGTTCGAATCCATCGAGAAATCTGTATTATTTGGATTTGTATAAGGCTTTCTCGATATTGTTTTCAATCATTCTTAACTTCCGCCGTTACCTGTCATCCCGTTGTAATCCTGCTAGACACAGTGTTTGGATCAAAATCTTAGCTGCAATTGTAATGGGTGCGAGCCAAGCTATAGGGTCGGACAATCTATGAGAGGATACTGAGCTTGGTCCATACTTCGTTCTTGATTTCAATGGCTACTCTGTATGAAAGGGTGTCATTTCGGGGATTCCATAACATTGTAAGAGATTTAACATCACTCGATTCTACTGATAGAGGGAGATCGAGCTCTCTGTTCTCTTCAGCAATTGCTTGAAGAATTGTTTCATTGTTAGGTGCCCATTTCCTTAGCTCAAATCCTGCCGTACTTAGAAGACGACTAATTTGAAAAATGTTTCAGAGTGTCTTCTTCAACACTGCTCACGCCAGAAATCAGATCGTCTACGTAGAAGTAGTTAAGAACTGCTGCCGCTCTGATCGGCTAATTATGGGTTTCATCCCGGGCTAACCGTTGCATTGTTCGAATCGCAAGATATGGTGCACTTTTAACTCCAAATGTCTCAGTTGTTAACTTGTAGTCTCGTATAGGTGTGTCTTGTGAGTCCTCCACACTATTCCTTGGTACTCAGCGTCGTTAGGGTGGATATTAATCTGTCTATACATTTTATGTACCTCTGCCATGAAAGCTATTTTATACCGTTACCAACGTAGAAGAATTGCGAATAACGTTTCCTGAATAGTCGGTCTTTTTAAAAGTATATCATTCAAGGACTTTCCATTGGTTGATCGTCGGGAGGCATCAAAAACTATGTGGACTTTAGTAGTTGTGCTACTCGGCTTTAAGATAGCATGATATGGCAGATACCTGCAACCGTATAATGCATTCTTAGTCTCGTTATGAAATCAATTTCTGTTGCATTCGTGGGCTCCATATGTCGCAGTTCTAAATATTTATCCATACATTTAATGTATTCCATTTTCAGGTGAGGATCTTGGATGAAACACTTTTCCATCTGTAGCGGTCGAGCAACTGCAATATTCCTGGATGCTCCCAGCGGTGTTTCGTCATCGACAAATGGTAGACTGACCTGGAACATCTGATGTAACTGTTGCTATAATGCCATAGTAGGTATTTCTTCTAACTCCCAAAGCGGTCTCCATCTGGATTGACATTAATATGAAATATTTTTATTTCCTTAGGTTAAAAAGATTGGGAACATCATTCTCCGGATATTATCCAGCCGAATATCGTGCGCTGTCCAACAGGGGTACGAACTTCTCCCTTTCGTATTCCATCGCAGATGAGAGAAGGATAAAAATCAGCTCCTAAGAGTATGTCAATGACACGTGGTTGATAGAAAGTAGGGTCAGCCAGTTCAAGGCCATCATGATGATGCCACGAAGACATTTTAATCTGATGTCCTGGTAACACGTTCGTGATCCTTTTGATTACAAAGGCTTTAACAGTAATGGTCGGTTCATTTCTATAATTTTCGCTTTAACTATCAATTTTGTACTTGCCGTGATCTTTTCAGTAGAAGTGTTTCCTAATCCGGTTACATGTGTATCTATAAATTCATTAGGCAATCAAAGAGCATGAGCAACATGTTTTGTAACAAAAGATGCCAGAGAACCAGGGTCTGCAGATTCGATCCAATCCATTTGGAGCAACAATTCTAACGAAAGCGGTAGCTAAAAGAATCTGATGAGGTCTCGAAGATTGACTTACGACAAAGGACTGGGTTTCTACTGGAGTGTCGTTATTATTTGTGACAACACATGTTTATCTAGCTGATTCGGGTTGGACAACATGTTCAGTTCTTAAATTTTCTGATATGGCTTGACCTTTGTGTTACGGTCTGTGATGTAATTTCTTAAATATCAGGCATTTAAGTTTACTTGGACAGTTTGCAACAAGGTGTCCTATACCTAGGTGATTTTAACAAAGACCTGTGGATTTTACTGCTTGCAGTCTACATAGATTGATTATTAAAACTCAAATATTTCGGGCATTGATGAATTGCGTGAAGCTCCCGACATAGAAATCAAGGTGAACTAGTAGCCATGTGGAAGGTCTGAGCCCTTCTCCATGGTTTCTCATTTTGAGACGTAGCATTAATTTCTCTGGGCGCAGGTTTTCTCTTTACGTTCATTACTTCCAGGTTACGAAGCCGTGATTCCAAGAATTGTTTCATTTCGTCCCATTTTGGGAGATCTTTTTCGGAACTCAATAACTGATACCATAATTCAAAAATCTCATACGGTAATCTCTCTGTGATAAAATAAACTAAAATAGGATCCCAATCCTCTACATTAATGTTAAGATTTTGAAGTGCAGCAATGCATTCAGAGGTTTTATCAAGAAAACCCTTTACGCTTTTTGCGGATCAAAGTTGTCCATGCTGACCCATAATTTGCGCTCGTAATTGCGTTATTGCTGATAAGACTTTTTGCCCCTCTGGCGAGATGTGCCTTTCAATATTAGAATTTTCTCATGAACCAGTACTTTGACTAAGTCATAGAAAATACTCCATTCCAGATAATTTCCGGAAAATGTAGGCAACGATATCTTTGGAAGCTTTACTTCATCTTGTTTTATTGTCGCATTTAGGGTGTATTCACTATTAATTGCTCCCGGAGTTACTGGCGGAAAATCTTGGTGAAAATCGGAGACTATCACAGCTAAAGATTCAATATGAAAATCTTCCACGCTTGAATATATATCATCGACGAAATAATTTTGTATTTCTTGCCCTTCATCATTGGCTGATACAACGATTTTTATTCATTGCGCTCTTTAAATTCCTACCAGTCAGTAGCTCTCAAATATGTTTATTATAGTATCGTAATACGTGCGAGTTTTGTTTTCTTTCCCATCACTTTTATATTTATTATATTTCCAGAAATTCTTCGTATAAGAAGTTTCACGATTTTGCTGTAGGCAATTTTACAGCTATGTTAATTCAACCAATTTCTTTTTGTGGTCAATAAAGTTCATTTTAACAGTCACCTAATGTCCAAATTCCAATGCTCAATTCAAATCGCACTGAGAAGTTTCTAATCTAGTTTCTGGAATTCTCTAGCTAAACACTATTGCACAGTTTTCTAGCACTAATACTACTAACTATCCGGCTCAAAGGACCATATGTTCCAAGGATTTCAATTGTTTATTAATGTGTTCAAAGGATAATTCCTCGATTCAATAAATTCAATAACTAAATTATATGTATATGTTACAGTCAAAACATGATATCCGTCAAAACCCGATTTTACTAGTTCTAGTTTTAACAAAGCGCTCTCGGCAATTTAATTTTAACTAATATAACACAGTTAAAACTAGAATTAACGAGAGCGCTGTTTTAGAACTAGAACTAAAGAATATACAAATCAATGACACACGCGCCCCCCCCCCCCACACTCATCCGCACACACCTCCGATGCCGTATACACACACACACATCCGCGCGTGTGGACACACACGCCACCCCGCGCAACTATCCGCACACACACACACACAGACATCAGTGAGTATGTATTCGCGATCGGAGGTGTGTGCGAATGTGTGTGTGGGTGTGAGGTTTCGTGTGCGGGGGGGGGGGGGGGGGGTGCGTCACTGACTTGTACACCCCCCCCCCCCCCCCACCCCTGATTTCACCTATTGCGTATACATACTGTATGTATAAATAGCAAGATCCTTAATAAACATCAAGGTTTAATGGCAAGAGAATTCAATTGAAACGAAAATTTACTAATAGCAACCAGTCAGTTCTAGATTGAACTAAGGGCTACGCGAGAATTCAGCCACAACCAGAATTAACTAAATATTCTTTAGTTAATACTAGTTCTAACAAAGTGCTCTCGTTAATTCTAGTTCTAACTGTGTTATATTAGCTAAAACTAGAAATACCGAGAGCGCTTTGTTAGAACTAGAATTTCCTAGTAAAATTGGGTTTTGACGGATTTCGTGTTTTTACTTTAATATATATATAAAAAAAAAAAGTGGTATGGTTTCCAACAAAAAAGGACTATCGTTGTTGCCAAGAATCGAACCGCAGTTCCATGTGTCTCTGGTCGAAGAGCTGTGCGCTACACCAAACTGACTCTCAAATTGGTGGTTTCAAAGTTATAGTAAAAACACTTGGTTCATGCTATTTCAAATCTTCAATTAATTTATTTTATGACTAATAAAGAAAACCAATAACAGAATCCACTTTGACTATATAATCTATGTTGGTTTTTATTCGAGTTCTACTTCATATACACTATACAATAAAACTTCGAGACTTTAATTTAATTATAAAATTCACTCGAGACGCACACGATTTTATCAGCCGTTTCACACGTTTCGAATATATGTTCAATAGTTAAACAAAATAAACGAACAATGCAGACTCCGACTCACTCCAACTTCTTTTTCGATTTCCAATAGAGATTTTCAGCAAAGATTTCCGACCGTCGCAACTTCGATTTCTAATCTCCTGTGAGGAAATGTTTTTCTTTTTCTTTTTTTCCTGGATAGGTAGTTACAGTTTCGTTCATTTTAATGGAAAAAATCGGATAAGTATCTACTACACTAATTAAATTGTTGTTGATTCTTTGTGGTTGTGTTTTATATTTTTCTTTTCAGATTTTCCCGTGAAGCTATCGCCTATGCCTTTTGCCACAACAAGCTCCAACGTTATATTCATTCTAACGTGGGGAGCAATATGAAAGTATTTGATATGTTTTCGTTAAAGGGGTCTGTAATATTATTTTCCTGTACATACTTTAATAAATTTAACTTGTCAAGGAAGAGGTATTTGGTATTCAAAAAAATATTACAAATATGATAACAAGAGGCATTTGGAATGCTCTTAAATTCTATATAACAGAAAATGCTTTTGATTTCAATCGAAAAGAACTTTTAAATCAATTGTTACAATTTTGTTAAAACCCTTTTGATTCCATTGATTCTGAATATATATTTCTTAAGTATTTGAAAAATAATTATTGGTACGAGGAACCAACGATTATATATTTACACAGCGTAGTTGCCAATATTGTTCAAATGAGTAAACATATTTCTGATGCACGGAAAAACTGAGGGAATATCACTTCCGATGGAATTGCAATTCATTCATTTTTCTAATCGATATGGATTTTATAGCCTATATATCAAATATTACTCATTTCATTGATGGAAAAGTCAGAGAAAATAAGTCTAAGTCATTTACAAATAAAATAATCATACTTTACTTCTTATACTTCCATTACTTGGTTGTTATTTATACATGAGAGCATTTCTGCTGCAGGTTTATATACCCTAGATGAAATCTGTAGGGTGTACTAAGTTTGTCGTTCCGTTTGTAACCCACAGAAATAATGATGGTAGAGAAAAATGGATTGGACACCCACGCATAATATTAAAAGTTATTTTGGCTTTTGCAAGTCCGTCCGTCTGTGCGCACGATAACTACCCGATCACTTAGAGAGCTGAAATCTTGTACACGGACTTTTTAAAAAAAAGTAAAATTACGGTCGAAGAAGGTACCAATCGTGCAACTTGTTCGTGGGGTTGCTATACAAAAATTCCGTTTTCCAGTATATATTTGGACACTGCATGAGAACGAGTAGACATATAGCGCTGAAATTTGAAGCATGGTGTTCTCAAAGCAATAGCAAAAAAAATATCCAGAAATGGACTAAAACGAGCGAACCCCTTCTTGGTGTTGCCATATAAAAATGTAGGTTTTTTACGTATATTGTGAAAACGATCAGTCCTAGACATTTTTATTGTACTAAAAACTTCTTCAGAATACGAAATCTTATAAAATTGGTTATAACCATTTTTTTGTCCGACGGACCGTTCTAGAAATATATGCGAAAAACCACTTCAAAAACCAAACTTTCAGAGATGGGTGACCATACGAAATTTCATACGAGCATTCACTTAGGCTATCATAAGAATTGGTTTTATACCAATTTTAGCTTTTTTACTTGTTTAAAACTAGAGATGTATGTGTATGTAAGTTCCGCATTTAAATACAATCCACAACCACAATTCTGATTCAAAAGTTGGGGTAACGCCACCTACAATGACAGAATGTAATAGGTGCGCTGTCATACAATTGCAAAAGCGGAGAGTTTCTTCCCAGCCGGAAACCAGAAATGATCTCCTTGCACTAGTCACCGCAATATATTTCCAATACATGTTTTATTTATTAACATTAAACAACTTTATCCGACATGCGGGCTCGTTCAAAATCAAAAATGTTCAACAGTATCGCTATACTAGTGCACTGTACGTGACGCTTTTAAAGGGAAAATATTGTAAAGAAGCAGCCGTAAAACAACGAGGGAAAACAGAAGAATATAGTGCTGAAAAACGAAAAAAAAGAAGGAATTAAAAAGAAGTTAAAAGTGAAATTGTAATTAAATTGGTATAGCGGCATAATTGCTGCAGTTATGACGGTAACGTAATTTTTTCCATTATTCATAAAATTGTGGTACTGTAGTGATATAACCGATCTGGAAAGAGAGGACCCTGTTCCGAAAAGAGAGTGTGTATTTCCTAAGTTCTAAATAGTACAAGATCCAACCACTTATAAGCACGCTTATAAGAAATTAAACTCATTCCTACTTTTTATTCTTCCTGCGATGATTGCTTCTGCAGTCAACATAAAAACATCAAATGGCATAAGAAAACGTTCAGTAAGCGATATTTTGTGTTGGCGGCACCAATCATAGATTAATAAAGTATTTCATACGTATGAAATACTTTATTAATTTATGCTCCAACTCTGCCATAGCGCGAAAGAGAAAACTATAAAACTTGTGCCATTTGTACCTATCGGAAAATTACAATACGCTCAGTCCATTCTTATAATTTAGTGGATCCAACGTACGTCAAAACTCAATGTTCCGCACTCGTTTCTATTGCAAAGTACAGTGTGTGTATAGCAAATTAAAGAGAACAACAAACTTTGATTAAAAATCTGGTTATTTCCAATAATTTTCTGATTCTTTTCTGCTTAGCAGAAAATTATTTGGTGTTGATAGGGTATATATAACATTCTCAGATTTATTTAAACCATTAACAAATGAGTTTAAACTTTAAGCAAATAAATTTAAACCTTGAACAAATGATTTTAAACCCTTAACAAATAAATTTAAACCTTAAATAAATGATTTTAAACCCTTAACAAATAAAAATAAACCTCGAACAAATCACTTTAAACCCTTAACAAATATATTTAACCCCTTAACGTATGAGTTTCAACTATTAACAAAAAAACTTAAACCTTTAACAAATATTTTTAAACTCTTAACAAATGTATCTATATTTAAAATATTTTATTTCAACTTAACTAAGCATTTCATACAATTTTGCTCAAATGTTGAGTGCATAAATAATCTGCAATACTTCTGACTTTTCAGTGCAATGGTTGACCATCCACTGCCTCAGGAACAAGTAAAACCAAATCCAAAATATAGTTGGAATAGTCATCGATCACTGAGAGAAGATTATGTATGTTCTCTACTCATGTCACTTATAACTGAAGGTGCATTAGACTTCATTTTAGAAAACGATTTTTCGATAGGGTTTAACATAGGCGAGTAAGTAGGCAAAACTTTTAGTGGTAAATTCTTTTGAGATAACACAACGCGAACTTGGTGTGTTTCGTGTATTCTCGCATTATCCATAATTATGGATGGATTTGTTTCCAATTTGTTAACAAGTTCGCGCAGAAATAGGGCAAGCCTATCGGAATTGCAAGTTGAATTTGCAAATCCTTGGTTACTTATCGCAGCAATAAGTGTATCGTTTCTGCCACGTACTACTGCAACTATAACTCGAGCACGGGTGCCTTTTTGAGAAGGCTTGACATTTTATAAGTCAAAGATTATAACCACGAATTTAACACTATAATTTTTGCCTCCTTTCTCACCTATGTTAATCCTTATCGAAATCGTTTTCTAAAATCAGTTTTAGGTGACATGAGTAGAGAACATAATCTTTTCTCAGTGATCGAAGATAGCCTGCAACAAATGACACCTAATGACTGTTCCAACTAATAATGGATTGGCAGTGTTTGGTCAACCGATCCACTAAAAATTCAGAAGTATTGCAGACTATATATGCACCCAAAATTTGAGAAAAAATTTTATGAAATGCTTACTTAACTTGAAATAAAATATTTTAAATATAAATTTGTTAAGAGTTTATATATATTTGCTAAAGGTTTATGTCTTTTTGTTAACAGTTGAAACTCATTCGTTAAGGGTTTAAATATATTTGTTACGGGTTTAAAATCATTTGTTCAAGGTTTAGATTTATTTGTTAATGGTTTAAAATCATTTGTTCAAGGTTTAAATTTATTTGTTTAAGGTTTAAAATCAATTGTTCAAGGTTTATATTTATTTGCTTAAAGTTTGAACTCATTTGTTAATGGTTTAAATAAATCTGAGAATGCTATTGATTATATCATATTGAGTATGGTGAGGAGGAGGAAGTTACGTAAACAAAGCAGACGTAATGAAGATTCGTCATCTGAAGAAAGTTATCGAGAAAGGTCAAGGAATTAAAGCGGGCTTTAAAAGAAAAATACAAAATGATACAAGCTTTTAAAGCTACCTTGAAGACTCCTGAATATAACCAAACTAAAAGAGTCCCAGATTTTCAAAGTGCAGTTTTCCTGGTATACATCACAAACGAATTCCCAAATTCCAATGACAAATAGAATGGAACAAAGTGTGTATAATGATTTATACTCATGCAGAAGGAATGTAAATAGTATTCAAGAAATAGGTCAGATGTCAAATTCATACATTTGTTTTTCATTAGAAGATGTCGAAGAGTGTATGAATAGTTTCACAGGTGAAGAAGGCTACACAGCTAAGAAGTTCATCCAAGAAGTTGAGAGTGCAGATGAAATATTTCAGTGGAATTAGCTACAAAAGATAGTGTTCACAAGTCGACTTTTGAAAGGTGCTGCGAAGCTTGCCCTACATCCAGTCGACACATTGAATAATGGGATAACCTTAGAAGTTTTTTACAACAAGAATTTGATTTAAAGGATAACAGTGCAGATATTCACGCAAAGCTGAGACTACGGAAAAAGTTAAGCAAGGAGATATGTTACGAATATTTCTTATCTATTAAAGAATTAGCTGTGGCAGCAAAAATTGAAGATGCGGCAGTTATCAAGTCCACGATAGATGGTATCAGAGATCATAATGCTAGCAAACTGCTACTATATGGTGGTTTAAAAAAAAATTGCGCATCTACGGGGAAGTTAAGGAGAAAAGTAAACGTAAAGTTTTAACAATCAGGATCATTTAGTGAACAGACCTCAGACAAACTATAGACGTAATCAAGTGACCTGTTATTCTTGTGGAAACGAGGGACACGTAGCGAAAAATTGTCCTAGTAGAAGGGAAGGTGATAACCCCAAAGTTGCATCAAATTTTGAGATAAACGAAGGTCAATAACCCTGTCGCACTAAAAATTCAACCGAACCCTCAACAGAAAATCCACATAAATTGTTTAATTACATTAAATTTGGCTATAAGAAAGAAGTGCATAACAGAAAATATTAAATTAGGAGAATGAAGGACAAATTCCCGAAATTTTATGAAGTAGAAGTCGCAATAGTAAGAAGAAAGGCAAGTTTTAAACCCCAGTTACACAATAAAAATTAAGAATTCCAAGAAAGGTGGAAAATTTGGAGAAGGATATAAAACACAATGAATAATGAGGAATAAAAAGAAAACGACTATGAAGAAGAGACCGTTTAACCCACTGACTTATAACA
Source organism: Dioctria linearis (assembly GCA_963930735.1). Lineage (NCBI taxonomy): Eukaryota > Metazoa > Arthropoda > Insecta > Diptera > Asilidae > Dioctria > Dioctria linearis. The sequence goes on from OZ005740.1 coordinate 191,093,834, forward strand.
ATGGACTGAGCGTATTGCCATTTTCCTATAGGAAAGCATGGCACAAGTTTTATAGTTCTCTCTTTCGCCCTATGGCAGAGTTGGAGCTACCAACACAAAATATTGCATTCTGGAACGTTTGCATATGCCATTTGATGTTTTTATGTTGGCTACAGATGCAATCACCGCAGAAGGAATAAGGTAAAGATAGTGTTTACCATGCTCCGTCTCTCTTGCCCATAAGCAGAATTCAGTTAAGAATAACTTTTGAAAATTAAAGTCGGAATGAGTTTAATTCCTTATAAGCGATTAAAATATCACTTGGGCGCAAGAAAATATATTTTTTTAATTAAATTCGAATTTCGGGTGTAAAATTTCATCTGATTGGTTGAGTTTTACATGTTTTTTATGTAATCGTTTTAAAGGGTGCTCTAACGGTGATATCCAGAAACACAATATTTTTTGTGCCACATGAAATAGCACACCCCGTAAGAACGCGATGTGTCAAACAGTTAAATTATTATTAAATGATTAAAAGTGCAATGTAAAACTTACAATAGAATAAAAATGGTACTGTGAATTAATAGTAAGTACAAATCTTCAATTAAATCAACTTCCTCAACCTCAGTCTCGTTTAATTTCGTAAAGTTATTTACTTTTATTTTGGTTCATCCTTTACGAAGATGTTGTTCCCGAATAAGACATAATTATAAGAAGTAATTCAGAGGAAGATGCTAGATGCTGAAAGAATACGGTCAGGTGAGTTATCACGAAAAGCATTCGTTAGAAGTCAACAAGAATTTATATGATGAAGGTTATGGTAGAAAGTCAAGAAGGTTCATCGAGGGCGATAGACTCGCAGGATGGCCGAATGTGGGCTCCGCATTCAAATGCAACCCACAACCACAATTCTAATTTAAAAGATGCGGTAACACCACATACAATGAGAGAATGGAATTGGTATGCTGTCACACGATTGCAAAAGCGGAGAGTTCTTTTCCAGCCGGCAACCTGAACTGATTACCGTGCACTAGTCACCGCAATATATATTCAATACATGTTAATTAATTTGAAATAAAAACAGTATTTGAAAGCAATCTTCTCCATCATATACTGAACGTCAGATAAAAAAAATTTATTTGAAAATGTCTGCGAGAAAAATGATGACATTCATTAATTTTTTTTCACTTTTTTACTAAAGAATTAGTAGCAGAGATGATCCCAAATTGGATATTCTTTCTTGACTTCTTGCAAATTATAATTTTAATTTTATCATCTCATTTAATTCTTTTTTCATAACAAATTAGCGAATGTGTGACATATCGCAATAGCAAGTACATGATAGCCTAAATGCGAAGCATCAATTCCTACACTACAGGCTTTCACATTAATTCATCCTTTTCCAAATTAAATTAATCCTTTTGCAAATTAAATTCATCATATTTCAAATAGAATTCACGCTTTTGCAAATTAAGTACTTTTACATGTATATTATATTTCAAAAAATCTTCAAACAATATTAATTACATAAAAATGAAATCAAAATTTTTATTATAACTCATACAATTACTTATGGAGATGAAGGTGTGTATGAAAATATACCTTTTTTAGATTTAATTCAACTAATTTCATTTGTTTTCAACAGATTTCAGAAATACTTTAACAATATTCAACAAAGAATCACCAAGTATACTGTAGTGAAGTTAATATAACCAAATTTAATCAGAACCAATGTCCTACACCTCTCATATAGCAGCACGAATTTATCACATCATGACTACTGTAGCCATCATCTATGGATATTCCGGACACAATGCATTGTAAGCACATATGCACTCCGAGCCGCTCTGACCGCCGATTACTTGTATCTGAGCTCAGAGTCGTGAATCTTATTATTACTCAGAGTGCTCTGAACGTGTATCTCTATTATTGCTCAGAGTGCTTCTTACAATTGTAGGTAGACCTCAGAGTATTTAGAGCAATCCATCAGTAATACCAATAGAGCGCAAAAATTGTTTTTAGTAGGTGGACATTGCGCCGGTGAGAACCATAGTGGCGTAATTCAATTAATTTCAAAATTTACAGTGATAGCTACTGATGGTAGTGTTTCATTGTCATATTCAACAAAAGATGTCCATGACCTTTCATGGCCGAGGTGAGTAAATCATTTACTCTAATCTATCAAATTTTGACTTACGGCATTATGATTCTCACAGACTCATTTGTGTTCAACTAAAAAAGGAAAACAAACAATGGAAATAACTTCGGCGGCTGGTAAAAATGCAATTAAAACTTCTCAACTACATTTTTAATTAAATGTCATTTTATGATTTTACACAGAATTTTGCTAATATAATATCATTGTAGAAGGTACGATCACGATGTGTTGGATACAACTGTGCAACATTATTCCAACAATGAAGAGCTCGCTGGCGTTGAAGCAACAAAGTGTGATGGTAATTGGTATATTTTTATTATTCTCAATTTAAAAGGTTGATGTGGTTAACATGTGAAAAACCTTGAGGAAAGAAAAATTATCGATGCCGATGTTGTGGAGAGTTGGATTGAACTTTTTTCAAAACTAGAAGAGTATACGCAACTGTCCTCGAACCGTTTTTGTCAATTTACTATTTCTAACGGTAGTTAGAAAGGGTTGATGGAGGGTAGAGTTTTCATGGTTTCGTGAATAACTTGAGAATGGATAGGAGGAAGGGAGTGTGTGGAGTGTTGAAAAAAACATTGGAAACTTAGATGGTCATGACAGGGTTGGTCAGTTGGGGGGGGGGTGGTTTGTTGGGGTAGGAAGGGGAAAGAAGGGAGTTTTTTCAAAAGTACCGAAAGATTGCAGGGGTGAGCTCAGGATCTAGACATCCGATCGAAAAACCGAGAACGTGTTTTTCGCAGGATGTATGCGTGGGTAACATAGGGTATCTAATTCTTCGATTAACCGTTATTTATGGATTTGACGGGGATTAACGGTAACAAATTTTTTCACGATTTTCGCAGGCCCGTAGCTTTGCATGGAGCGGTCGTAGAGAGTTGCTGTTTTTTCCGTTCGCTTTATTGAGGACGATAAAACGGAATGGGAGAAATATATAGCGGGAGGAGAGTATGGGATAAGTGTTGGTTGGATTTCAACCATTCTTTTTGTACAGAATAGCTAGGATATGTGGCACTAGGGGATGTAAATTTAAAGGTTGCCTTGAGCTGGGTGGCGAGGTGGACATAAAAGCGGTAAAATTTTCGGATTTTTTGAAAAAAAAAATTTTCAAATCAATTTTTTAGTAGTGAAATTTTCAAGGATGGCTGAACAGGGGTAGTTAATTACAACCCCTATTTGTCTTAAAAATACGTATTTTTACGAAACTCCGATGTGAGTGTAATTAGCGAATCGCCGATGATTTTTGTAAGATACTACCTTTCATCGGCCATAACATTACATTCAGCACCTCTTTTTGTTATATCCTGGTTGCCACTTTTTTTCTTTTAAAATTTTGCAATATGCTTTCATTAAAAAAAAACTAGAAGTCATTATTTTTGAATTATGTAAGAATCACGAATCAAATAAGTTTGCATGGTTCGCTAAATTAGATTCTAATTAAATTCGTTTCGCGTGAAGTTAGAGGCAGGTTCATTCATGTAAAAAGTGTGACTTGAGATCAAGTTACCGTTCGGTTCGGGTTAGGTTTTTGAGTTGTTAAGATAGGTCAGTTTTGTTTTATTGTAATAAAGCCTTATTATTAAAAGAAATTCGAGTGTCGTTTTCAATTATGGATTTATTTCTTCGATTGCTCAGGAGCACGACAAACCTATATATAAATCAGAATATGGTGTTACTACGTTAGAAGAGTATTAAATTAAAGCTTAATAGTAACTACAGCCTTTTATTTAAACTGCCTGTCTTGTTCTGTGCTAGTGTACATCAAAAGTTAGATTCTGTTTTAAACATACAACTTGGATAAATAAATAAGGTATATTTGATACGGCATTTCAGTTGCCATAAGTTTTTTAATATTGATTTCGTTCCATACATTACAGCTATTCAGATACAGCATTCTTGAGGTCCATAAAACAAAAAACGGATTGCTGTAACTAGCAAAACTAATACTACCACTACTACTAATTGCAAATTGTGGGTATATTTTTTGAAAAAAATCTGTCCAAAAATAGCATTTCTATCACAAATAGTTTAGACGTCATGATTTTTTTTCAGATTTGAAAAAGGTTTTTGGGCTCTTGTGAAAGTTTCATTTTGGTCGGTTAAGACGTTTATGCTTTTCAGCGACGATATTGTCTTGTCAACTAGGGCTTTACCGTTCTGCCTTAAGTTTAGAAAAACATAAAAAAACCATGCTGTGATATGAACGCGTTGCAGACAGACATCTACTCTGCACTTTTCTTAAGTTTCCTCTATGAAAATTCTGACCGAAGAATTTCTCACAAGATTTCTAGAGAATTTCCATTGCTCTGGTCTGCACTGTCTATGAAGTGCGTTATTTGCTGGCTGCTGCTGATTGCTGAGTATGACAAATTAAAGTCTCGGAAAGTAGCAGCGTTTATGCAAGTATATTTTGTTCATACAGAAATAAATTATTATATGAAAGATTAATATTTATCTGTGCAGTAGAAAGACAGCATTCGACACTTGCCAATTATCTGAGGAGTTTTGTCGATGAGGAACCTAGAAGCTGGGACGAATTTTTGAGGACGGCAGCGCATGCTTATAATAACACAATGCATATGGGTACTAAACTGACGCCAATGGAAACCTTGTTCGGGTTTGTATCCGAAGTTCCTAGTACTTTGCAACGTAAAGCAGAGCAAGTGTACAATGCCGACAGGTATCATGCAGTGCTGCGGTTTAAATTACAGAGAGCTTTTGAAATAGCTCGGAAGAATTTACAGAAAAATAAACTCACGGCAAAAAGATACTACGACAGATCAACTAGGATAGAACCTCTCCATGTAGGAGACAAGGTTTTGGTCAAAGACTTAGCGCGGACTGAAAAACTAACATCAATTTTTAAGGGCCCTACGAGATAATATACATACACAACCCGGAGAATACAACAATACTCCAAGGCAGAAAACTCAAGCGGGTACACGCGAATCGCTTGAAAAAATTTCAAGATTAATTTTAATTTCAATTTCCTTTTAATTTGACATCCAATTTGCTTTTATTGCTGACTAATCAATTTAAATACTGCAGACATAACATCCCTCCCCCCTCCCACAAACCCAGAGACGCAATAGGAACTGAGGTCGCAGCAGTTTTTGTTTCTATCCGTCTAGGTTTGAGCCAATACCAGCACGAGAAGCTTTTTGTGTTGTTAGGAGAAGAAAAGGCGAAAAAGGTGGATTAAGTTAAAAAAAAACAATAGGAGGTAAAGAGGTCCTGGGAAAACATATGTATACCTAAGAATTAGTAAAAAAAAATATAAAAATATAAAATAATATAAATAATACGCCTGCGAATAAGAAAATAATATAAGGAGGTTGCCAGTAGTTTACAGTAGAGATAAGTTTCAGTAGTAATCGGTAACTCCAACACCATGAAGATGATAATTGTGGTAATCTTTGGCATCTATAGCGGTCGTAAATGCAGAGAATATGGTTACACCATACAGCCGATAGCAGATTCTGGAGTACTATTTGAACAAATAGGAAAGTCAATATTTATACCAAGCAATGGACCATCTTGTCGAAAACTAGAGGTACCTGATTTATCGAAGGAGCTTGTATTCGCCAACAACTGCAGCAATCTCACCACGCGAATATGTGCCGAGATCATTCATTCCGGAATAGTCAAATGCGAGGTAGCAGCAAAGGAGGTAAAAAGCTGGGTAGCTAAAATCAAACGACAACATGAGGAACTAGCCCATCATACGCACGAAGAAGAGACAGTTCGTCGCAAAAAAACGGTCCTTCTTTGATGGAATAGGTTCAATGTTCAAGACCCTGTTCGGATTGATGGATCACGCAGATTCAGAGGAGATACGTGCATCATTAGAAGAGAAAAACAGAAGCAGAGCCGGACGTTTAACCTCCTCAAAGAACAGACTACTGTAGTAAAATCAACCCTGGACCTGTTTAACGTATCGCGGGTTCAAACAGCAATAGAACGAGAGGAATTGAAAAATAAGATTTCAGCTATCATCAGAATGCAGAGAAATGAAAGCGAAGAGCTAACCGCATTACAGCTGAGACCAGAGCTGAACGAAATCATTACAGTGATGATTCTCCAACTATGAGAAATCACTGACTCTTTAGATACTTTATCAGATATGCTGGTCTCACTAAGCATGGGAAAGCTACATCCACTAAACCAGATTGCGAAGGTAGAAGCTCTGCAAATAAATTAGCAAATATTGGTTAAAATTTTGATTCCTCAACCTCACGAACGTTATTTGATCTACAAAAAGTATATACAATACCGCCAGCAGTAGGTGAGGAAGGCTTTCACATTTATGAACTTGACGCTGAATTCGTGGCAGCAAACAACCACGAGCGACAGTATGTGCTGCTAAGTCATCCGCAACATAACAAATGCAAAGATCTTGACCAGCGCGAGCAATTCACAACTACTGTGTCCACAGCTGGGTCCAACAATCACTCCCATAGGAGACAACTGTGTACTGAACCTTTTCCGGAGTTTTAATGTAAACACTAGGGCATGTAAAGAAAGAATAGTTCCAAAATGAAATAGCCTAGTTAGAATGGTGACTAAAAATCACTAGCTCTTCGTGATGTCTGATGAGACTAAGCTTGAGGTAAATTGCAGGAACATGCCAACTGCGATAGGAAAGCTGTCATCCACAGGTGTGTTAACTCCAGAGGAACAGTGTCATCTGCAAATAGGAGATTGGTTGATAGACTCAGACGACAGCGCGAGGCGTACATAACACTTTGGCAGCCAACTAGATCAGAACTCCCAGCTTGGGATGTCATCACAATGCAAACCAAATTCGGAAATCAGAAATTTTAGAAGATAAAAAAAATGAAGTGAAGCTGTTAGCAACCGACAACTTTAATCAGGCATGGAGGGATCAGGAATCTGATGTAAATAGGGTCCAGGAAGCCATCAAGCAGGAGGAAACCATCAGGCAAGTTATTCCTCATCATATACACCTACATCAATTACGGGGTGTTTATGCAAAACTAATACTTATACAACATTAGCGTAATTCTACTAATTGCAAATTGTGGGTATATTTTTTGAAAAAATCTGTCCAAAAATAGCATTTCTATCACAAATAGTTTAGACGTCATGATTTTTTTTTCAGAATTTGAAAAAGTTTCTGGGCTCTTGTGAAAAGTTTCATTTGGTCGGTTACGACGTTTATGCTTTTCAGCGACGATATTGTCTTGTCAACTAGGCTTTACCGTTCTGCCTTAAGTTTATAAAAACATAAAAAAACCATGCTGTTATATGAACGCGTTACAGACAGACATACTCTGCACTTTTCTTAAGTTTCCTCTATGAAAATTCTGACCGAAGAATTTCTCAGAAGATTTCTAGAGAATTTCCATTGCTCTGGTCTGCACTGTCTATGAAGTGCGTTATTTGCTGGCTGCTGCTGATTGCTGAGTATGACAAATTAAAAGTCTCGGAAAGTAGCGGCGGTTTATGCAAGTATATTTTGTTCATACAGAAACAAATTATTATATGAAAGATTAATATTTATCTGTACAGGAATATGTACTAACTTTATTGGAATAATCACTACATACTTTTTAGCAGAATAGAAAAAAAAGGACAAATTCGTGAAAGAAATCTTTTATGAGAAGATTAATAGGACGTAAGGGGCTGAGAATCAAAAGGTACTTAAAGGCCTGTCCGAATCCAAGTCTTCGTCTTCGACTTCGCCCTGCTAATGTTATAAAAGCCAGTGTGTCACACAAACAAGCACAGTTAATATAAGAATTAGACAAAGAGACTAAGATGATAGTTATTTATCTCGTCCCGTGCCTTAATCAACAAGCTCTCGTACGAGTAAAACGAATTTATGATCACGACGGTTCACTTCAGATGTCACGCTAACCCTATGAGTTTTTCCTCACTTTTCCCACTTTTTCGTATCGTCATTTGGCCACTTTTTTAGGGTTCGGCACCCAAAGGGGGTCAACGGGAGCCTATACAAAACCTCCTCTGTCCGTCCGTTCATTGTCGATCCGCCCGTCTGTCTGCGCGGGCTCTATCTCATGAACCGTAATAGGTAGACAGTTCACATTGCCGCTATGTATACAAGAAACGTGATTTGTTCGGAGTTTTTTGCTCGACCTTAACAATCGCTGTGTCTCTTGAACCGTAATAGGTGGACACATGGGCATTTCAAAGAGAGAGTTATCCTGTAGCTGCTAGAACAACAAATAAGAAAAATAAAATAAAATAAAGTTAAAAATTAAACGGTGCCCCATAAAATAAAACTTTTCTTTTTGCCTGATCTAAAAAGGACATAACGTTAAATCTTGTACGATGGCACGAAACCCTTCGTGTGCGATTCCGACTCTCACTTGGACGGTTTTTTATTTAAATAACTTTTATCCATTTACCCTTTACTAAATAGCTTTGTGCGTAATGCCGAATGGAGCAGAATGAGCTTTGAGTGTTATGGTCACAGCGTGTTGCGTGATGCAGTTTGTTACGCTTGTGCTACTGCCAGTTAGCAGCAGTGCTCACATTTGGCCGCACTACGATTATGCTGCCAAATGTACCACGCTGTGTGAGTAATACCTGACGAGCGAAGCGAACGAAATCTGAGGAGGAAAAAACAAGGAAAAAGAAAATAATTTTCCGCCTTGCTACATTGCACAGAACGGTCGATAAATTTTGTTGAAGTGAACTGAGCGAACCAAAAGTACAGATTTTTTTGTTCGAGAAATCCACTAAAAAGTGAGCTTATTAGGTACAAAAAATTTCGAATGCAAGTAAAAACAAAAGGTGCAATCCTTTTTACGAAATTGAATGGTAAGCATCGACATCCAGATGTGAAATTTGCCCAAATTAAAATTTCTCATAATTCCAATAGATTGGAGTCCAGGCTCGGCAAACACGCTTCATCAGAAAAAGGGCGACCCTACTGACCACAGGTGCACATTGCTCTAATTAAGGTTAAACCACCAAAACGAAAATTCAGGTTTTTAGTATGAAATATGAAAAGATGTTTCAGCGACGGTCAAGAAAAGGCTGCCATAAGATAGACAGAGTATTCTTTGTGAAACAGGACAGGAGCACACCATAAGGCGGGTTACGGATGAGCCTTACATTCCACACGATAAGACGTCAAGATTCGTCAACACAGCAATTAGAGAAGTCGCGACACAAGTTGATAAGCGCACAAAGTATACCATCAGTAGTAAGCAGACATAAAGTTTTTAATCAGGTATCGGATTTTTCCTGGACTATAGAAAAACTATATCTTGAGGTAATAGATCAGCTGGGTATATACTATAGACTAGGTGCTTTTAGGTACGAAATTTTAAGTTTTTGGATGTAGAAGGGTAGTACATCGATCGCATTTTCGTTTTACCGCCTATAATAATATACCGTTAGAGCAAGAGCTCGTTTTGTATGATATCGTCTCTTCCAAACCCAAAATATACTCGCCATACTGGGGCTACGCAAACCCAAGATAGCCTCGAGGAATTGAGAATCCTTCATATAGTGACAGTTTTGGTCCCATGACAGTTAGCTTAAAGAGATGCCATATACAGTTCTGTTAGATACTATTACGATTTTTTATAATCTTAAATCTGTGTATTTATAAGATATGTACGTATAGATTTACAGTTTGGAATGCACATAGGGTGTTGTCGGGTGCTATGAGCTGCATATTTTTATTCTGACTTGTGAATTTGTAAGATAGTATTGTATACCTTATTAGTTTGGTTGTCATGTAGGGCGCTGTTCGGTGTGAGCGCATAAATTTGTGTCTTAATCACAATTTTTTGGGAATTCGTGAGGTAATGCGACTAGTTTAAGAGAATTTCCTTGTCATATTTAGTCTGCGGTCACCAATGCTGTGCAATATGAATGAGAGTCTTCATCATGACTTCATTCTGAAAGGCTCTTTACACCAATGCAGGATAAGTAGGTCGGCTAGAGTAAAGGGTTTTCCTTATTGTCACGTTTTTTGGTAGTAGAAGCTATAAAATTCACTCAATATTGGCGTGAAGTCCAATATGGGCTTTACATAAAAAGGGGAGGTGCCGGTGTGGTGGATAAGACTGTTGAACACAAAATTTCTTAGATGTCAATATTTATTCTTTCACAAAAATTTGCCTTAGCCTAGTACTTCAGTGCTTGCTCGCTACTTATAAACAAAAAATGAAAATTATAAGAAAAAACGCAAATTATAAAAATAATGAAACTTGTAAAATAATGAAACCAAACAAGATAATAATTCAAATAATAATCCAAATAATAAAATAATCCAACTAATAATCCAAATGATAAAATAAATCCAAATAATAATCCAAATAATAATTCGATATTACTCTACGTTTAACTTGTAAAATATAAGAAAAACGAGATTAGAAAGAATTTTTAATTGAGGGTACAAACAGAATGAGCTTCATTCACTGCTCATTAGTTTTGCCAGGTTCAAAACTACCTTAGCTTGGGGGTGCTGAAAAATATAATTTAATTAATATATTTAATAAGTAAAAACAGGGTTCAATTCTTCCCTTATTGGTTAGTCAGATTTAATTTTGGTTTATCGCTTTCGATCTGTCTTGTTGACCGCGTCAATTTGCAAATGATTTGCTATGCCCAACAGCTCGTTATTTATAGCCGGGAATACAATGGGGGCAGTGCGTCTGCCGGTTGCCGTTGCTTGACGCTATGCAGTAGCAGCGCGTCGTCATGGAGATTTTCTTTGGCGTTGTGGAGATATCCATTTTTACAGTGAGTGTAAAATTAAACATGTTTTTATTTATTTTTTAGAATATTGTTCCGCGACGGAACAATGGGTTTCTTTAGTCTTGTTGATTTTGAATTTCAGCTAAATTGCGTCACCTCTGGCAGACCTTCAAGGGTATTGAACTTGACTGAGTACATAACCTTCATCTGATAAAACTTCGAGAGTTTTGTACGTTATATACATATTGCGTGAACTCGTGTATTACCGCTCCTGCTAAGCCGCTCCTGCTAAGAGTTGTACTTAGCAAACGTTTTATGTAATAGCAGGAAGAGAAAGAAGCAAAGGAAAGAAATTTGTTCAAATTGCGGTCTTAAATTATCCAATGTCTCCAAAGTCAGTTTAATGTGCCAGTAGGTTTCAATAAACAAACTTTTATATTGTATCGAAGATGTGCAAATATTTTGTGTTCTCCTTCGCTCTTCTGGAGACCGTCTCATGAGATTAGTAGTAGTAGTGCTTTCCAAAACGGAGAAGAGCGACTTAGGGGGAAAAACCCTACCTGAGTTTTTCTTCAATGATATTCAAACACTCACTCTTTTAGTTAACACATTTAATTCTCATATGTTTTCGTTAACACATTTAATTCTCGTTCTTTAATTACTATAATAAAAAAGTTTCACTCGATACGCAACATTTCAAGTTATAAAAGATTTAATATTTACGCAAGATTTGAAAAAGAAAAGATTTAATATTTTTGCAAGAATCAAAAAAGACTTCAAAAGATTTAATATTTTTGCAAGATTCGAAAAAGACTTCAAAAAGATTTAATATTTTCGCAAGATTTGAAAAGGGAAAGATTTAACATGTTTGCAAGATTTGAAGATTTAATATTTTTACAAGATTTGAAAAGAAAAGATTTAATATTTTTGCAAGGTAAGAAGAAGACTTCCCCGACTCGCGTGTGCACTTGATGAGTGCTTATCCTGAACTTCGACTTCTTCTTAGTTAGTAATTATTAGCATCAAAATAGCTGCGTCACCAAAAAGTATATAATACTTTTTACGATTGGTTCGCTTAACTGACCAATCAGATAAAAAAGGTAAAAAGAAACCGAAAAGATAAGAATCAGGCAAGACATTTGCCTTTGTTAATTTCTTGGCTTGGATCTTGAAATTCGATCTTGCACTTGAAATTTCGACCGATGTGCAATATGCAGTACATTAACTCTATGAGTTATGTGTATACAAAAATGTCGAGCAGGCGTTTTTGTTTATTTTTGTAAGTGGGAAATTTATGCTAGCAGAAGTTTATGGCGGTAGATAATTTGAGCATTTGTGCATTTTTTGGAAATCTATGGAAATTTATGGGGTAAGAAATTTATATATGCATGGTATGATATTTTATGCATGTTACAGAAATCTATGCGGGGTAAGTAATTATGCATATTGCTGTTATTTTAGGTATAGGGAAATCTATTGGAAATGCACGGTGTGGTATTTTGGGACCACAATATGGATGTTTATGGATTTTAGGAAAATCCATAGGAGGTATGTAATTGTAAATGAGGTTGTGATTTTGATATCACAACAGTTCGTTCCTTTACTAAACATTTCAGTTCATCTATTGACTCACTGCTAACATGGTGCACACAGTGTCATTTGGTGGATAGGGCACGGCAAATGAAGATATGCGATCTATGTCTTCAAACTGAGTTAAGGTAAGTGGTGTATGGGTCGCTTATTAACCGGATTTGATGCTGCGTTTCGTTTTGGATTAGGAACAATTTTGTTTGTATATGGGCTGTGACAGTAGCAGGTTTTCGGTAACACACCCCACTAACTCTCCCGCAATAGCCGATGAACTAGCGTGCCGCCCTGTGTCAACGCTGTTCACAGAGTGAGCTGTCAGCTCAGGCTCACAGACTGCTGGACTTGACGTTCAACATATACTCACTCGCATACCACCGTAACAAAATGGCGACCAACGTGGGGCCACCTCAGCAGACTTGGGTGGCCTAATTGTAGATATAACTGGGGACTGGGACTTCTAGAGATACGATCATCTGGAAATTGATTGACCTTAAGTCTAATATACAGTGAAGTTACATGCAGACCTAGCTTTGACTGAGCTGAGTTTCAAGTTTTCGAGTAAAGTGATAAAGTTTATTCAATTTTCAACTTAGAGTCTTAGATTTTCATTTCAAGGAAAGTTTAAGTTTTTGCAAGTAATGTTTTTGAGTTTTAGTTTCGATTTTCGTGATTTTTGTTCAAGTAAAGGTCGATTCAAGATTAACTGGGTTAAGCTTAAGTCTTCCAAATTTTTCGAGTTTTTGCATTTTGGTATTATATTGATCTTTCCCAGTAGATATACTATGGCGTTTCTGCGACACCTTTTTAGCTTCGGGGTTTCGCCACAGATGGCGCCACCGTCGATAGATGTTTTGAGCCCGTACTAAATGTAGGTTTGTGTCTTGGTTGTATTGGTTTGTGTCTTGGATACACCCTGTGTTGCACCTAAATGTAGGCTTTTGGTTTCATTGAGTCTCGACTGCGCCCTAGCGGGATTAATCGGTACTACTGAGATGTATCATTTGATCTTGACTGCACCCTAGCGGCATTAGCCGGTACTAACGGCATGCTCCCGTACTACGGTTTTCTTAAATAGATATGTGTTGCGCCTAAATGTAGGCTTTTGGTTTCATGGAGTCTCGACTGCGCCCTAGCTGGATTAATCGGTACCACCGGGATGTGTCATTTGGTCTTGACTGCGCACTAGCGGCATTAGCAGGTACTACCAGCATGCTCCCGTACTACGGTTTCCTTAAATAGATATGTGGTGCGCCTAAATGTAGGCTTTTGGTTTTGAACTGATATTAGTAATAATTAAAGTTAACGCTAGGAAATTTTTGTTCATGCCAATAGATTCTTGATGGTTGGGGTGGGGGTATTAGGGGGACGAAATTTTCATTAGAAATCCTCTACGCGCCATTTCTTGAGTAAGGTACCCTAGCGGTCTTAGCTGGAACTATCAGCATGCCTTGATTTTGCTGTTTTCTTTTATTAGCGGGAGAGTTCTAGATATCGGCATGACGTCATCATGGTTTTGCTGCACCTAAATAAGTTTTCTTAGCAGGGAAGTTGTAGATATCAGCATTATTCGAATTTCACAACATGACAGCACCATGAACAGATTCTAGACGATGTCAGTGAGGGTTCTGGGGTATGTGTGTATTGAAAAGTCTTATGTTTTATAAACACTTGTTTTTATTTCCAATAAAATTTCTTATTATAAAAGTATTTCTTATAGCACATTGTCTAATATGAACTTGGCAAGATGGCGCATTTGTGTTAATCTCTATTAGTTTTCCACAGTTGTATTCATCTTCAACGTTAATAATGATTTCACCCTCTCCAACTATCTTCTGCACCCAATGAACTTTTTCAGCTCCCTTTACATATACGGTTTTGTTTCGAAGCAGTGATTCAACTATAGTGTACAGCTTGTAATACGGTATGTAGCCATCATCCCAGCGGAATCCATGAAAATTGTGTTGAAGCCATTTTACTTGTCTCTTTTTTGCTGAAGTCAAATCTTTGTATCTGAACGGTGGTTGAAATATAGAGTGCTGCATCTGGTTTTCATTGTTTAAAATTGCCAGTTCTTTAGTGATGAATTCATTGAGATTTGTTTTGAATCCTTGGACGTCTACGATGACAGCCATCTTCTGAATTTAACTTTCTAACTTCACTTGTCAGCGGACTGTATTCCACTATTCGATCGTGTAGAAGCAGGCAATATGCTGTTGTATTAGCCGGTATATTTTCAGATGTCTTGAATTCTAGCCTTATGTCAACAGGTCCAGTTTTTATACCCTAGATGAAATCTAAAGGGGTATACTAAGTTTTTCATTCCGTTTGTAACACCTCGAAATAATGATGGTAGAGCAAAATAGATTGCGCACCCACGCATAATATTAAAAGTTATTTTGATTTTTGCATGTCCGTCCGTCCGTGCGTCCGTCCGTTCGTCCGTCTTTCCTTGCGCATTTTAACTCGAGAACGAGTACACTCAGAGAGCTGAAATTTTGTACACGGACTTTAAAAAAAAAGTAAAATTAAGTTCGAAAATTAGACAAATCGGGCAACTCCTTCGTGGGGTTGCATTACAAAAATTACGTTTTCCGTTATATATTTCAACACTGCCTGAGAACGAGTAGCCGTAGAGAGCTGAAATTTGGTACATGCTGTTTTCACTGTACTACCATATAAATATTCAAAAATGGACTAAATCGGGTAACCCATTCTTGGTGTTGCCATATAAAAAATTAGGTTTTTTATGTATACTGTGAAAACGATCAGTCCAAGACATTTTTATTGTACTAAAAACTTCTTCAGAATATGAAATCCTATAAAATTGATTATAATCATTTTTTCTGCCCGACGAACCGTTCTAGAAATATATGCGAACAACCAACTGCAAAAATCAAAATTGCTCAAATGGGTACCCATACGAAATTTTATACGGGCATTCATCTAGGGTATCATAAGAATTGGTCTTAGACCAATTCTAGCTTTGCCACTTTTTTTTTTAAAGAAAGAATCTTGCGTGTATACTTTTTCTAGTTATTGTTTCATTTTGATGTGAGCAATCAATGACAGCGATCGGAGCATCGGTTTTGAACTTCTCCCATGTGAGGAACGGCTGATACTGATGACCATAGTATGATTGTGTAAACTTTATATACATCTCATACAGCAATGCGTATCTATTCAAATCAAATTTCAAATTCAAATCATCATAGGGATATGATTCTGAGTTCAAATGAACTGTAACATCGGTGAGTTGACAGTGATCAAACTTGCTTGCATCTTTGGTTTTATCGTTCCTTCGATCCGTTTGTAATGCTAAGATGATAAATCGAGGTTTCTCCAGTTGAGTGGAAGTCTTAACTGACCAGGTTTGATGCGTGGATTCCGGTAGTACTACATACTCATATATGTCCCAGCTGCGGAATGGTATTTGTATCGGGCGACCTGTCCCGATAATTTTAAATAGTTGCAGCTTTTCATCAT
Organism: Dioctria linearis; assembly: GCA_963930735.1. Classification (NCBI taxonomy): domain Eukaryota; kingdom Metazoa; phylum Arthropoda; class Insecta; order Diptera; family Asilidae; genus Dioctria; species Dioctria linearis. Next base: position 191,109,747 of record OZ005740.1, read on the forward strand.
CGGATACTGTAACATGCGGAATGCTCCATTGAAGTTTGGTAATTTCAATTTTCACCACATCAGTTGGTGATATAAGGGCATTATCGTCTGTCCTGCTCCGGATCAATATGAGTTCATGTTTGGAATTTATCAGAATTTGCTTGTAATCTTCAGCGAATCCCAATAAATATTTCAGAGGTACACAATAGTTAAACAGTCCATTGGCTGGTATAACGGATGAATCTGGTGACCAGCTGCCGTTGAGTAGTATCCTGCTTACATTTGCATTTAGCGATACGTAGTTTTTTAATGTTGTCGCAATCCCAAGATTTCTTGTACGATCGATTTCCACTGCATTCAATTCATAGCGTATTTCCTCAAAAAGAAATGGTAGAGCGTTGTTAGCTAATTTTGCAGTTGCTGAAACGGCTCCACCCAGGTTTGTCAGAGATCCCTCAATGTAAAGAACACTCCTGCTGGGTAGAAGATTCAAGTCCTGATGTTGTACAGAGATACGGATTTCATCGCTGTTTTTAAATGATGTTAGAAATTGTGAATAGGAGTGATGTTCAAATGTAGTAACACTGTGATCAAAGCGAGTGTCTGGTGCAATATCTAGTATTCCTTTATTCATTGTTTCAACGTTAAGCCTATCGATTGTAAATATGCTGTATTTGCAGGTGTTAATGTAGGTCTTGAGCGCTTCAAGGTTGTCCGCTGACTAATGATCTTGTCTGCTCCGAACTCGTATTTATCATTATTGTATATCAACATGCTGTGGCTTCAAATATAACCTGATGGTTATAGTCTCTCCTCTGAAGTTGATTAAGTCACCGTCTTGGTCAAGGAGCTTCAATGTTAGAGAACTTATACGTTTGGTGTTCACAGGCAAATAGATTACATTTTTGGGTACCTCCACTATTTTATACCCAGGCCCAACGTTCGGGGAAAACTCGTGGAGAGTGTGTACTTGTGTGTTGTTGAAGAATGATCCTGATATAATATTACATTCGATGCGTATAGTATTTACTTTAATGATGTTGACTGGCAACTCTGATGTATGCACTATATTAGCAGATAAGTTTCTTTTACTGAATCCTAGCAGAGGAGCTATGGATCTCTGTTTTTCAAAATGTATTTCTTCAGTTGCCTTAACTTCACTCTTCAATGTATTATTGTTAGCCTATATTGTAACCTTTATCCTTCTCCCTTCTTTATCCAAGTATCCTTGTACATATTTTGCTATATCATCAATCTCATAGGATCCAACAGGTATCTCAACAACCTCATTCCCTACATGAACCAGAATATTGCTCACATCAATATTTGGTATAGAGTTGTATATTTGAAAATCAATTAATCCATAAACATAATCCGTTGCTAGCTCCAGCGGAGGAAAGTACTCAGCACTGAGTAGAGATGAATTTCCCGTGAGAGTAAGTGTTAATGACATGGTGGTTGATAATGAACTGTCACAATTTCAATATAGATACATTTATTTATAGATAATAATTAATGGCTATAACAATTATATAAAAACTCGAAACATAAATGACCGCAAATTACTGCATCATAGTTCTGATAAGAACTGTAGTTGTACGTAATATTAATACCCAAGTAGTTTATGAGCTCCCTTGGTGGTTGGAGATTGCCAAAGCTATCAAAGTATTCGATGTTATCACATTTCATGTAGTACGCTACCCAGTGTGTACCTGCTCCAGTTGAGATGTCCAAGTTAACAATACCGCTTTCTCGCTTCCATGGCTTTTTAGGTAGATTATCACGCATAAATACTCCTCTGAAGTGCGGTAAGTGTGTGGTATACTTGTGAAGATCCAACTCGTTTAGCGGTCGTTTGGGTAGCGTCTTTAATAGTTTTTTGGTTGAGGTTGTAGATAGAGTCCAAGTCCTTTTCTGTATGGCTTCAAGAACAGCCCGTTTCCATCTTTACCAACCGCTATAGTTTCCATTGCTTGGTTAAGACGTTTGCTTTCTTCCAATTTTGACTTTGCCGCACTGGTATCATTTACTGCTTTAGCTATGCCTGCTGCACCTCCCGATAGTGCTCCCAATGCTGAAAGCCCAGCAAACAACAGGATGAGGAATGGAAGTGCCCCACCAACCTTTGGTATAGGTATCACTCATGGAGTTTTAATTGATTTCTTCTTTCTTTTCACAATATTTTTAGCTGCACTAAGAGCTATTTTTGTAGCTTCCATCAAGTCTTTTGGTTTTTTGATTTTTAAAATCTTACGTGCATTTCGTACTGCTTCTCGGAATGTGGGTTGGCGTTTATTTTTAGCCTTAAGACCCATACCTAGCTTAATTTTAGCCTTCATTGCGTTTGTAATAAACCAGGCGTTGGCACGTTCACTCAAATTTGCATCCGTAGATTTTGCTCGCTGCCAGGCTTTTTCAGCTAATATTTTATCAGCTATATGTCGATCACTTGTATCTTTATGTCGCGAGTATGCTATATCGTGTTCCTTGCAGGCTGCATCCAGTGGATTAATGCCCGGATCTCCTCTCGCAAATCTTTGTTGTAACTTTGTTCCTGGTCCACAGTACTGGTATCCCGGTAGATGTATTTCTACAGGTAATTTGTTGATGATTGAATTTAATAGTCCTCTGCCTCCTTTCAAAGATTTTCTGGAGCGTTTCGATTTGTGATCCGACATCTTATAAGGTTCCGATGATACTGTTGAAATGTAATATAATCACGTGTACTTAATGGTTTCTTGATGATTGATAAGGATAGCTTATTAAACAAGGGGCGTTACCGTAAAGGATTTGATACCTTCATTGTACTTGCTATAAAAGGATGAAACATGCGCAGCCTTCTTAAGTCGAAGTTGTAACTCAGTCGAAAGCACACCGAGTCCTGTGGACTTGCTGAGTAGATTAAAGCTGTTCACCGATTATCAGACCTGTTTGAAAACGTGTTAACGTGTAATCAGAGCTGTTTTAAAAGCTTTTAAGCAGTTATCAGAGCTGTTAAGCTATGATCAGAGCTGTTACGCTGTTATCAGAGCTGTTTAAAAGCTGTTAAGCTGTTATTAGAGCTGTTTGAAAAGCTGTTAAGCTGTTATCAGAGCTGTTTGGAAAGCTGTTAAGCTGTTATCAGAGCTGTTTGGAAAGCTGTTATCAGAGCTGTTTGGAAAACTGTTAATCTGTTATCAGAGCTGTTTGAAAAGCTGTTAAGCTGTTACCAGAGCTGTTCGGAAAGCTGTTAAGCTGTTACCAGAGCTGTTTGGAAAGCTGTTAAGCTGTTATCAGAGCTGTTTGGAAAGCTGTTTGAAAAGCCGTTATTCAGTTAATATCGAAGATGAATGAACATCTATTGAAAGAACTCATCAAGACAAGGAATGCATTGCGAAGGAAATTTAAAGCTCTAAGAATGGGAAGCATTGAAGCAGAAGCTCAACTTGAAGAAACCTTTAAGCCAATCACTAAACCCTTAAAAGTGTTTGTTAGAAGAGTCAAATACGATCCACCGGATATAGCCAATTTTGAGACAAAAGACACAAAGAAGAAGAAGAAGAAGAAGAAGAAGAAGAAGAAGAAGAAGAAGAAGAAGAAGAAAAAGAAGAAGAAGAAGCAATAGAAGAAGAAGAAGCAAAAGAAGAAGCCAATGACATTGTGGAACCTTTTACGCCTCCAAAACGAAAATATGTGAAAATGGAGGCTAGTAGCACACCTATAAATTATGGAGATTATTACTTAACATCTGAAGAAGAATTCGCAACACCTAAACATTCAAGAACATTGACAGGAAGGTCTCCTGTCACCTCCCCCGATACGTCTGGATACATAGTTTCAAACTATTTAAAGCTATTCACTGATAATAGCCCTAAAATTGATCCAACCTATGGAGTTTACTATGATGACAACGCGTGGAGAATCGGTAATTCAACGTTTGATTTTGATGATGTAGGAAATATTGTTATCAAGGGGAAGAGCTATAAAACAACTTTGGGGTTATGTGAGCTGCTATTTATGAAAGATCGTGTAAAAAGTCTATATACTAAAGAGGCTTTAACTAATTATGGATCTATTTTGCGAGATACCAATGCATATAAACGTGACTATGCTGAAGACGGGCAAATAAAGGGTACTAGAGTGGCTAAGTATAAAGCTATCATCAGTAAACTTATACAGCATTAAGGCATGGGACTATTGCGTCTGCCTAAAGAAAACATTGATCACATTTACTGGGATGATCCAAATGAATTAGTGGGTAGACTGCGTCTTCTAATGGCATCAAAGCAGGCTGGAAACACCAGTCACAACAATGAAATTGTATCTATTCTGGAGGAGTTGCGAGAAGCAGATATTACAATTTAAATACTACTTCATTACCATACTTCATCACAATCTACAGATGAGCGTTGACAAAGTTGGACGTTTCTCTAAGCGAGGATATCTTGGGAACGCAGGTGAACGTGGACCAACAGGAGCTCAGGGACCAGCCGGTAAACAAGGAATTCAAGGACCATATGGTAAGCAAGGAGCTCAGGGTCCAGCTAGTGAACAAGGAGAGCGGGGTATTGGATTTAATTTTACGATAAACGGAGACTACGATCTAAATTCAAAGTGTATAAAACGACTTGGTGAACCCTTTGAAAATGATAATGCTACTACCAATGACTATGTTGACAAGAAAATTAAAATAAGTGTTAAAGAAATAAAAAAACTATTAATATAGAGGTGACAAATTTAACGCTATATATCAATGATGAAATCGCGAAGATTGAAAACTACCTGTTTACTTCAGTAATATATAAGAAAGACTTGACACCAAAAGATGGTGTATATGAGTAAAAACTCTTGAGAAATCTGTTTCATTTATAATTACGATGAGTAAGAGACAAGTGGTAAATGAGCTGCATAAACCAGCGAGAAAAAATGTTAAACGACGTCGTGTGATTATCAAAGGACTAGATGAATTGTGGCAGGCAGACTTGGTTGAAATGGATCCCTACAAGTATGTGAACAAGGATTACCGCTCTCTGCTGACAGTAATTGATACCTTCTCCGAATATGCATGGGCAATTCCAATTAAAAGAAAAACTGGTGTAGAATTAAGCGATGCCATGCAGTCTATATTAAGCGAGGGACGAACACCTAAAAACCTGCAGACTGATGATGGAAAGGAAGTCTACAACAGCCTCTTTAAAAATCTAATGATAAAGCATGCAATTAATCATTAATCTACGTACAGTTTCCTCAAAGCATCAATAGTGGAACGATTTAACCGAACTCTGAAAGATATGATGTGGAAGGAATTCAGCTTTAATGGAACTTATCAGTGGATTGGTATGGTAAAGAAACTGCTCACTGAATACATCTCAAGAATACATCGAACTACGAAAATGAGACCACGTGATAGCAACACCTCCAATGAGAAACAACTGCTTTCAACTGTATATAGTCATATAAAGATTGTTGTTCCTGCAAAGTATAAAGTTGGAGATTTTGTACGCATCAGCAAATACAAGCATATATTTGAGAAAGGCTATACACCAAACTGGACAGCTGAGATTTTTAAAAATATTAAAGTTCAAAACACAAACCCCATCACATATCAGCTGGAAGATTATCAAGGAAATCCAATCACAGGAGGCTTTTATGAATTGGAGCTGCTGATAGTTAAACACCCAGACCTATATCTCGTAGAGAAAATCTTTAAGAAGAGTGGAGATAAAGCTTACGTTAAATGGCTCGGATTTTCATCAAAACAAAATTCTTGGATTAATAACAAAGACGGTTTATAATTTCTTGAAGAAACATTTAACAATTTAAAATAATTATAATACTTTATACATGTAGCTATAATGCAAATTACTTTAATAAATGAAACTAAAACTATAATATATAATTTATTTACACTAGATTTAGATTCTTTCTGGGGTTACCACTTATTGATCTGATGAAATGGAGTAATGCCCCAAGGTTAAGTATCCGCCGTTCCGCTCATAATATGTCACTTATTTTCATAAGGACTCATATCCAAATAAATGCACAGCTACACACATCCACCCGCGCCTTAGGTAACGTTTCCTCAGCCAATAGTAGCCCAGCCCAACATATCACAGGCACTCATACTAAAGTAAACAACTAAAAACAAACTCAAGCTGACAAGTATACAGCCCCCGATATAAATTCGCTTAGGGTATTTCACATCATTACTTAAGCCGTATACATTCTACCCAAGCCTTGGTATAGGTAACGTAGCCGAATCCAACACACCACAGACAATCCTAGTCATAGTATCAGATATTGCCACTAAAGCTCTCAGCCAACCTCCAGTACCTATCCCCAAAGTGATCTAGTATCCCCAAGCCCAAGATGATGTAGTACCGACTAATGCCACCAGGGGACCTTGCTCAAGAAATGGTGTTTGCACTCGAAAGAGCAACTGTGAATTTTCTCTGGACGCACCCCCAAGACCCAATAATAATAATAAATTGCTAAGGTTGTGAAATTCGAATGATGCTGATATCTACAACTTCCCTGCTAAGAAAACGTGCAGCATTTGAAAACAGCAAAACCATGATGACGTCATGCTGATATCTAGAACTCTCCCGCTAATAAAAGAAAACAGCAAAACCAAGGCATGCTGGTAGTTCCGGCTAAGGCCGCTAGGGTACCTTACTCAAGAAATGGCGTTTGCGCCCAAACAGATGTCGCTAATATCTCGAAAACCAAAGCCCGTAGAGGGTTTCTGATGAAAACTTCGTTCCTCTTCCCACCCCACACCGCCAGAATCCATTTCCATGAGCAAAAATAACTTGAAATACTAATATGCTAATATCTCGAAAACCAGACCCCGTAGAGGATTTCTGATGAAAATTTCATTACCCCCCTCCCTATCATTATCCCCCCACATACCACCCCTCTAGAATCCATTGGCAGGAACAAAAATTTCCTACTATTAACTTTAATTATTAGTTTAAAACCAAAAGCCTACATTTAGGCGCTCAAGAAAAATCAATTATTACTAATATTAATTCAAAACCAGGCGCAACACTTGAAGACAACAAAAGCCTACATTTAGGCGCACCACACATTCAAAAAAGTGAAGCAAAAAACTTCCCAAAACCGGAGCATGCTGCCACGTGTGGGCAAAAGTGAAGCAAAAAACTTCCAAATACCGTAGCATGCTGCCACGTGTGGGCATGGTGATGTCATGTTGTGAAATTCGAATGAACCTGAGCAAAAAAAAAACTTGAATTATTACTAATATTAACTATATCTAAAAAGGTAAAATCGCTAATATCTAGAAAACCAGAGCCCGTAGAGGATTTCTGATGAAAATTTCGTTCCCCCTCTAACCCCCGCCCCTCTTACACCTTCTAGAATCTATTGGCTTGAACAAAACTATCCTTGGTAGCTTGAATTATTAATAATATTAACTATAAAAGAAAAGGTAAAATCGCTAATATCTCGAAAACCAGAGCCCATAGAGGATTTCTGATGAAAATTTCGTCCCCCCTAATACGCCCACCGCAACCATCTAGAATCCATTGGCATGAACAAAAATTTCCTAGCGTCAACTTTAATTATTAGTAATATTAGTTCAAAACCAAAAGCCTACATTTAGGCGCACCACATATCTATTTAAGGAAACCGTAGTACGGGAGCATGCTGGTAGTACCTGCTAATGCCGCTAGGGCGCAGTCAAGACCAAATGACACATCCCGGTAATACCGATTAATCCCGCTAGGGCGCATTCGAGACTCAATGAAACCAAAAGCCTACATTTAGGCGCAACACATATCTATTTAAGAAAACCGTAGTACGGGAGCATGCTGTTAGTACCGGCCAATGCCGCTAGGGTGCAGTCAAGATCAAATGATACATCTCAGTAGTACCGATTAATCCCGCTAGGGCGCAGTCGAGACTCAATGAAACCAAAAGCCTACATTTAGGCGCAACACATGGTGTATCCAAGACACAAACCAATACAACCAAGACACAAACCTACATTTAGTACGGGCTCAAAACATCTATCGCCGGTGGCGCCATCTGTGGCGAAACCCCGAAGCTAAAAAGGTGTCGCAGAAACGCCACAGTATATCTACTTTTCCCGCTGGCCTTCATCCATGGAAATGGCAGGCGACCTCTTGAATTATTTTGGAATTCTCATGGAGTCTTTGCTGGCATCTAGCTGGACAGAGTCATGAGTCTGTGAGATGCCTCTTTGGCATTGTAGCTAACTAGTTGACCAAAATCATGGCTCTACCCCAACTGGAAGCTTAGTTAAATATCGCAATGGATGAAGAGAAATGAAAGAGTTGTTAGTGGATGGAAGTTATGCTGGACACGTTCAGACTGCCAACTGCTGTGTTGAAGAATCTCTGGCAACATTCTCAGTCTTTGACATCTCCAACCGGAATCTCTTGAGATTTCGTTGAGAAGTTCAAATTTTTTTCATGCATACATCCACACTACTTACCTGTACAGCTGCACATCTGAAATGATTGATGGAGTGGACCTAGAAAGCTTTTGTTTCTGAGAGTTAGCTCTGGGGAGAGAGGGAACTTTTTTTTTGTTGTTTTTTTTTAGTTTGAATTTAGCTCATAGTCCTTCTTTACGGCTTCGACGATTTGACTTAACTACACATTATATCCGGCCTTGCATTTTAGCATACAGTTCTTTAGTTCTGTAGGTTCTTATCTTTGGCGACATTGACTACTTTTCGAGCCGTTGGATTTTGTTGGACTTTAGGCTCTATAGGTTAGTGCCTGCATGAAGTAGATATTTGCAACTATTTAGATTAATTAAGTAGCACCCACTGAAGTTGCACATTACTCTCTAGTTTTAACATCAACCCTCAGTTGATGTAATTTTTTGAATTTTGGAATTATTTAAGCTTGGTTCCCTTTATTTTAGCCTTGAAGTACTATCAAATGCTTTTGGTTCCTTACGGATTATGACAACATTTTGCACATGCGTTAGAAACATTCACTTTGAATAAGCGTAGAACCCATCACAATCTTATCGTTCTTCGTGAAACTCTTAATATTTGCATAATGGCTACCATACGAACACCACCTCCTATCAGTGTTCCTGTACGAAAGTCAGACCAGTGCACCATCTCTCAAGATGAATACCAGACTTCCAAGAGAAAGCCTTTAGCTACAATTTGTGGACATATCTTCCACAAGGCATGTCTACAAACCTGGATAGGTGAACAAGAAATCTGTCCGACTGTCCCAACAGGACTTTGTTGCATATACCGCTGCGATTCTAAAAAGGCATCCCATCCGGAATGGTAATCCAGATCTTCCTTAGCAGCCACTACTGCTTCGCGTACGTTAGCCACCACTTTCACAGCCAGCTCGAACGTCGTTATCTCCTAATTTACGCTGAGCAACTATGTCGCACTCGAGCTAGCGAATAAACAGTCCGTCACCTGTTCCATCTGGGCAAAACCTAGTAGCACTAATAGCTGGTCTTAGAGTACAGCTCACCGAAAGCTTAGAATCGTTGCGAGCTGACATATCAGAAAGTATTAGACAACAATTGTTTGCTCTTGTGAATCATGTGGATATTTCTCATCCACCACCAACTTTTGGAGAGCGCGTCATACCACCTAGACACTTCGCAGAACCAGTCAGACTTTCCAATGCAAGGCCTTATTCCTCAGCTGGTCAGCAAAGTAAATTTTTCCATCGACATCAGCATCTGCCCCTCAGGCACCATTATATTCAAGCAACCGAGCTCAGACATATTTATTGCATAGACGCTCAGACAGTCCAATCAGACGTTGGAACATTTCCTACAGTGGAGACAACTCAAAGCTCTCAGTAGATGAGTTTATTTTTCGAGTGGAAACACTCACGCTCTCTGCTCTAAAAGGAGATTTTGACCTCTTAGTTAGGAATATGTTCATATTACTGTCACGACAGGATATGGACTGGTACTGATCTGATAATTCTACGCCTACGAGAGTCCCGAAGGATGACCTTGTAACGAAGTTACCTGCATGGCATACACAGAGTACGCTCCGCATTATTCGCCCTCATAAGTGCCTACATTTATGCAGAGCAACTGTCCAGCCTCGTATATAGACCGGAATGACGAAATAAGGGGAGCAGACTATTCTACAGCAACTGCACACAGTTCCACACTGTCTCGGATCATATAAATAGGAGGTCATTAGAGCAGGGAAGTCAGTCGATGTTGAATCGCACTTACCAGTGCCGCAATACCGAGCTATTACCAGAAACCCGAGTAAGTACCACTACCATAGTGTCGAGCAAGTTGTTAACCAGTCAACTCAGCTGCCATATCCAGTACCACCGTTCAGGGAGCTATACGCCAGTGCCTATAAATAAGCAGTCGCCAGTTGAGAATTTGCTAGTTGACTCCCATCAGCTCGGCAGTACACATCGTCTGTGTACTAGCGCAAATACGTATTGTCGCTTCGTGCGTCTTCTGACGCTGCACATTACTTCCTGTCCTTACCTCATTTTAACGCTACCACGTATTATCGTATTCCTCTCGTGCTAACGCTACAACGTATTCTCAATTCTTGCGTGGTCCGACGTTACACAATTTCCTCCCGTGTTAACGCCACGACGTATTCTATCTTCGTGCGTGGTCCGACGTTGCACAATCTGCTCTTATGTTACGCTACGGAGAATTCTCGCGTAAAGAACACCTCCATAGACACAGCATCAGTGTGAACTAATTAAATCGTAATATAGCTGTGTAGTGAATAATGCATTGAATTAGAATAGGGCAATATTAGTGTTATTACCTTGGGAGGAAGAAAATAAAGCATTGAATACAAGTAAAAGCATACACAGTGTTCTCATTTCATTGTTCCAATGTCGTGGGATTTTGGTTTTACCCTGGGCATTCTCCTGACTACTCGTGGTAATATACGACCCGACGTGACAACCTTAAGGTCAGAGTCCAGCTCACGTAACGAAAGTAAAAGCCTGGTGAACCATTTACTACGTGATCAGTTGCAAAATCCTATGCCAGATCAGGAATTTATTGAACTTTTAAAGGCAAACTTGTTGCCAGAAATAAAAAATAAAATCTGCTTGCATCCATCTAACACTATACGCCAACTTCGAGCATTGGTGATATAGATACAAGCTACTGAGTTGCGGATTGCAACTGGTAGAACCCTGCACACCTATCGTAGTCGGCGTGTAAGTAAGATTGATAACTTGACAAAAACATCTGAATATGACGCAAATGCTGCAGCTGTATCAGCTGTCGCGTAGGTCACTTGATGTTTGTTGGAATTGTGGCTAACAAAGTCATTTTTATGAAGACTGTTTACATGAGAGACAATGCGTGTTCTGTTATGGATGTGGATGAAAAGATGTCTTCAAGTCAAACTGTAGACACTGTCTACAGAAGAACACGAAGCGGTTCGGGAAGCACAACACCTTTTCTCCACAGAATGTGACCGCTAAAGAAGGAAGGGAGTCTACTCAACACGCAGGTATCATCGAACCGTCATTAGACTGTCCTTGATATCAATCAGTGACTCTGGTGCTCTCCACAAGACATCTGGTAGTCAATGATAGTAATATATTAGCAGAGGCAGAGAGCCTAATTGATTTCTCTGCAGATTTTCGAGCTCCCGTTTCCACTTGTAGGGAGCCAGCGACATTTTTAATAGGCACTTCTTTGAAAGAGTCACCAATTCTTGCAATTACAAGCGATCATAACTACTTCAGGCAATATAGCTGAGCAAGAGGTTCGGTCCCCTGCTTACAGCATGTGAGCACGGCCACCAATATCTGCCATTACGAATAGCAGTGCCGTATCATACGCGTCTTCAAAACTATAACAAGGTGCGTGACCGCATTTTCTCTTAAGTGGCTGAACTTGTGGGAATTATGATTACAGATTTGAACCTGTTAAAGCCTCTTTGCCTTTGTCGATTTCCTTTTGTTGTAGTCAAAGGTACTTGGACCTTGAATTTGTTGTGAGAATCGTTGGTGCTTGTACCAAGGCCCTTGAGCAGTTAATTTTTGATTGATTCTAGTTGCCATACCTTGGGTAGGGGGCAAACCAGAAAAACAGAACTTCGTAGTGGCTTTAAAAACTTCTCTTTATCAACTGAGACTTTATTGAATATTTGAACTAAATTTATACATTAAAACTGCTTACTAGCTAATTTTTGTACATTATGTATGAGTAAGTATTTATCGTACCCACGAATTCCACCGTCGTTCAGAGTACCGAGAAATTTTCTTATTGCTTGCTCTCGGTTACTGATAAGCATGGCTATAAACAAGCTACAAATCCAATTTCTCATTCTTTACCATTAAAGTTGTCGCGATGATTCTATGCTCAACTGCATATCAGGCAAATTCTATGCACAAGCTGCATATCAGATTGCACTTTTTATCAGTGGAATTCGTGGGTACGTTTAGTTAATTGTGGAAAAATTATTTCTTGCATGCTTGAACATCCTCCCCGCGTTGGACTGTAGTTCAACTGTGGTTGATTCTCGATGGTTATTGCTAAATCTCCGGCCGAACTTCTCGTTGGATAGGGGGTTGGCTGTGGAGGGTCTGCAATGATCCGTCTTGGATGAGGTTTTGGTTTTGAGTATTCGTCCGGTTTTCGGCACCAATTCCAGCTATTAGCCTTAAACTTATATATCAAGCATACAGCGATAGTGCCTGGTAGTAACACCGCTATGTATCCTACGGCATACTGGTGAACATCGTGCACCTTGTTTATTACAGCCTCTATCTCCTCTTGTTTCGCGATGTCTGTGATATTGCTTATAGGAGTGTAGGACATCATATTGACACTTGGGTATATATTGTTTCCCAGAACCGTGACTTCGTTCTGTTTTATCATGTAATGCTCCTGGAGCTTCATAATGCGCAATCTTTCCATTGTTGTTGTTGTAACATTGGTGCCACAAACGACTTTCACTAAAACCCTTTCCTTGATTGCAAATATCTATTGGTTTGGAATGTTTAGCTGGATCCACTGGGACTCATCTCCGATGTCAACGATGCGGCGTGATGACGCTGGTGATAATCCGTTTATCAAATTACCTCACAGGAGCTTTTACTTGACCCCCGATTATAAATTGGATGATGGATGATGGATGATGATGCTTACATAAATGATGACCCTAATTGATGGAGATGCATGATTGTACTTCTAGTTCGGTCCCGATGTAAGTTGATGATTAAAAACTTAGTTGATGGCGTAATTTTAATGAAGGTGCCATTGATGAGTACTGGTATCGGTATTATCCGAAAGAGTTCAAAATCCACAGGTGACAGTAATGGTAGACTGAGCTTACAGATTACGTGTCTTGCTATGACTCGTGCTGCTGCCTTTAGTAGGTTGTATAAGCTGCGAACATCATCTGGTCTCACTAGCAGTCTTAAAGATGGTGCTAAATGGGTTCTGAAGGTAAACAATTCTTGTCTTAGTTGGTTCGGTGAGATCAATTGTGGACTAACGCTTCCATTGTGAGGGTCAGTAAGCGTATCTATGATGGCGTGCTGCACTCTTTGTATATTTGAGCCTACTAAAATTGTCTGTATGGACAGCGATGTAAATAGGAGGGTTAGCCTTTCTTGCTGAAGTTCCTCTGAAGTAAATTGCGTGAAGTTGGCAAGCTGGGCTAATTCTAATTCTATTTCTTTATACTTTATACTTATTTGACTTCACAACCTCAATCGTCTGAGACATCTTCTCAGCGTAATCGGCATCTAATACTCCAAACAATGCATTGGCGATGTTTCCGACAAAATTTACGGCTCCTCTTCTAGCTCGGCCTGGTTCGCCATCGACTTGTGGCCTTAACAGGTCGTTATTGCTGGCCAACTCTGCCTTTAGATGCTCTAGTTGTGTGACTATAGTTCTGCATGATCTCTCTCGTGCGATTGATTTACAGAGGTCATGCAACACCCGACTTCCATTCAGTAAATTTTCGAACTCTCTCCAATAGGGTGTCATATTATAATAGATAATCAGGTTCCATTCATTAGAAATCACGCTCGCGGTGACGAAATAAGGGGAGCAGACTATTCTACAGCAACTGCACACAGTTCCACACTGTCTCGGATCATATAAATAGGAGGTCATTAGAGCAGGGAAGTCAGTCGATGTTGAATCGCACTTACCAGTGCCGCAATACCGAGCTATTACCAGAAACCCGAGTAAGTACCACTACCATAGTGTCGAGCAAGTTGTTAACCAGTCAACTCAGCTGCCATATCCAGTACCACCGTTCAGGGAGCTATACGCCAGTGCCTATAAATAAGCAGTCGCCAGTTGAGAATTTGCTAGTTGACTCCCATCAGCTCGGCAGTACACATCGTCTGTGTACTAGCGCAAATACGTATTGTCGCTTCGTGCGTCTTCTGACGCTGCACATTACTTCCTGTCCTTACCTCATTTTAACGCTACCACGTATTATCGTATTCCTCTCGTGCTAACGCTACAACGTATTCTCAATTCTTGCGTGGTCCGACGTTACACAATTTCCTCCCGTGTTAACGCCACGACGTATTCTATCTTCGTGCGTGGTCCGACGTTGCACAATCTGCTCTTATGTTACGCTACGGAGAATTCTCGCGTAAAGAACACCTCCATAGACACAGCATCAGTGTGAACTAATTAAATCGTAATATAGCTGTGTAGTGAATAATGCATTGAATTAGAATAGGGCAATATTAGTGTTATTACCTTGGGAGGAAGAAAATAAAGCATTGAATACAAGTAAAAGCATACACAGTGTTCTCATTTCATTGTTCCAATGTCGTGGGATTTTGGTTTTACCCTGGGCATTCTCCTGACTACTCGTGGTAATATACGACCCGACGTGACAACCTTAAGGTCAGAGTCCAGCTCACGTAACGAAAGTAAAAGCCTGGTGAACCATTTACTACGTGATCAGTTGCAAAATCCTATGCCAGATCAGGAATTTATTGAACTTTTAAAGGCAAACTTGTTGCCAGAAATAAAAAATAAAATCTGCTTGCATCCATCTAACACTATACGCCAACTTCGAGCATTGGTGATATAGATACAAGCTACTGAGTTGCGGATTGCAACTGGTAGAACCCTGCACACCTATCGTAGTCGGCGTGTAAGTAAGATTGATAACTTGACAAAAACATCTGAATATGACGCAAATGCTGCAGCTGTATCAGCTGTCGCGTAGGTCACTTGATGTTTGTTGGAATTGTGGCTAACAAAGTCATTTTTATGAAGACTGTTTACATGAGAGACAATGCGTGTTCTGTTATGGATGTGGATGAAAAGATGTCTTCAAGTCAAACTGTAGACACTGTCTACAGAAGAACACGAAGCGGTTCGGGAAGCACAACACCTTTTCTCCACAGAATGTGACCGCTAAAGAAGGAAGGGAGTCTACTCAACACGCAGGTATCATCGAACCGTCATTAGACTGTCCTTGATATCAATCAGTGACTCTGGTGCTCTCCACAAGACATCTGGTAGTCAATGATAGTAATATATTAGCAGAGGCAGAGAGCCTAATTGATTTCTCTGCAGATTTTCGAGCTCCCGTTTCCACTTGTAGGGAGCCAGCGACATTTTTAATAGGCACTTCTTTGAAAGAGTCACCAATTCTTGCAATTACAAGCGATCATAACTACTTCAGGCAATATAGCTGAGCAAGAGGTTCGGTCCCCTGCTTACAGCATGTGAGCACGGCCACCAATATCTGCCATTACGAATAGCAGTGCCGTATCATACGCGTCTTCAAAACTATAACAAGGTGCGTGACCGCATTTTCTCTTAAGTGGCTGAACTTGTGGGAATTATGATTACAGATTTGAACCTGTTAAAGCCTCTTTGCCTTTGTCGATTTCCTTTTGTTGTAGTCAAAGGTACTTGGACCTTGAATTTGTTGTGAGAATCGTTGGTGCTTGTACCAAGGCCCTTGAGCAGTTAATTTTTGATTGATTCTAGTTGCCATACCTTGGGTAGGGGGCAAACCAGAAAAACAGAACTTCGTAGTGGCTTTAAAAACTTCTCTTTATCAACTGAGACTTTATTGAATATTTGAACTAAATTTATACATTAAAACTGCTTACTAGCTAATTTTTGTACATTATGTATGAGTAAGTATTTATCGTACCCACGAATTCCACCGTCGTTCAGAGTACCGAGAAATTTTCTTATTGCTTGCTCTCGGTTACTGATAAGCATGGCTATAAACAAGCTACAAATCCAATTTCTCATTCTTTACCATTAAAGTTGTCGCGATGATTCTATGCTCAACTGCATATCAGGCAAATTCTATGCACAAGCTGCATATCAGATTGCACTTTTTATCAGTGGAATTCGTGGGTACGTTTAGTTAATTGTGGAAAAATTATTTCTTGCATGCTTGAACATCCTCCCCGCGTTGGACTGTAGTTCAACTGTGGTTGATTCTCGATGGTTATTGCTAAATCTCCGGCCGAACTTCTCGTTGGATAGGGGGTTGGCTGTGGAGGGTCTGCAATGATCCGTCTTGGATGAGGTTTTGGTTTTGAGTATTCGTCCGGTTTTCGGCACCAATTCCAGCTATTAGCCTTAAACTTATATATCAAGCATACAGCGATAGTGCCTGGTAGTAACACCGCTATGTATCCTACGGCATACTGGTGAACATCGTGCACCTTGTTTATTACAGCCTCTATCTCCTCTTGTTTCGCGATGTCTGTGATATTGCTTATAGGAGTGTAGGACATCATATTGACACTTGGGTATATATTGTTTCCCAGAACCGTGACTTCGTTCTGTTTTATCATGTAATGCTCCTGGAGCTTCATAATGCGCAATCTTTCCATTGTTGTTGTTGTAACATTGGTGCCACAAACGACTTTCACTAAAACCCTTTCCTTGATTGCAAATATCTATTGGTTTGGAATGTTTAGCTGGATCCACTGGGACTCATCTCCGATGTCAACGATGCGGCGTGATGACGCTGGTGATAATCCGTTTATCAAATTACCTCACAGGAGCTTTTACTTGACCCCCGATTATAAATTGGATGATGGATGATGGATGATGATGCTTACATAAATGATGACCCTAATTGATGGAGATGCATGATTGTACTTCTAGTTCGGTCCCGATGTAAGTTGATGATTAAAAACTTAGTTGATGGCGTAATTTTAATGAAGGTGCCATTGATGAGTACTGGTATCGGTATTATCCGAAAGAGTTCAAAATCCACAGGTGACAGTAATGGTAGACTGAGCTTACAGATTACGTGTCTTGCTATGACTCGTGCTGCTGCCTTTAGTAGGTTGTATAAGCTGCGAACATCATCTGGTCTCACTAGCAGTCTTAAAGATGGTGCTAAATGGGTTCTGAAGGTAAACAATTCTTGTCTTAGTTGGTTCGGTGAGATCAATTGTGGACTAACGCTTCCATTGTGAGGGTCAGTAAGCGTATCTATGATGGCGTGCTGCACTCTTTGTATATTTGAGCCTACTAAAATTGTCTGTATGGACAGCGATGTAAATAGGAGGGTTAGCCTTTCTTGCTGAAGTTCCTCTGAAGTAAATTGCGTGAAGTTGGCAAGCTGGGCTAATTCTAATTCTATTTCTTTATACTTTATACTTATTTGACTTCACAACCTCAATCGTCTGAGACATCTTCTCAGCGTAATCGGCATCTAATACTCCAAACAATGCATTGGCGATGTTTCCGACAAAATTTACGGCTCCTCTTCTAGCTCGGCCTGGTTCGCCATCGACTTGTGGCCTTAACAGGTCGTTATTGCTGGCCAACTCTGCCTTTAGATGCTCTAGTTGTGTGACTATAGTTCTGCATGATCTCTCTCGTGCGATTGATTTACAGAGGTCATGCAACACCCGACTTCCATTCAGTAAATTTTCGAACTCTCTCCAATAGGGTGTCATATTATAATAGATAATCAGGTTCCATTCATTAGAAATCACGCTCGCGGTGACGAAATAAGGGGAGCAGACTATTCTACAGCAACTGCACACAGTTCCACACTGTCTCGGATCATATAAATAGGAGGTCATTAGAGCAGGGAAGTCAGTCGATGTTGAATCGCACTTACCAGTGCCGCAATACCGAGCTATTACCAGAAACCCGAGTAAGTACCACTACCATAGTGTCGAGCAAGTTGTTAACCAGTCAACTCAGCTGCCATATCCAGTACCACCGTTCAGGGAGCTATACGCCAGTGCCTATAAATAAGCAGTCGCCAGTTGAGAATTTGCTAGTTGACTCCCATCAGCTCGGCAGTACACATCGTCTGTGTACTAGCGCAAATACGTATTGTCGCTTCGTGCGTCTTCTGACGCTGCACATTACTTCCTGTCCTTACCTCATTTTAACGCTACCACGTATTATCGTATTCCTCTCGTGCTAACGCTACAACGTATTCTCAATTCTTGCGTGGTCCGACGTTACACAATTTCCTCCCGTGTTAACGCCACGACGTATTCTATCTTCGTGCGTGGTCCGACGTTGCACAATCTGCTCTTATGTTACGCTACGGAGAATTCTCGCGTAAAGAACACCTCCATAGACACAGCATCAGTGTGAACTAATTAAATCGTAATATAGCTGTGTAGTGAATAATGCATTGAATTAGAATAGGGCAATATTAGTGTTATTACCTTGGGAGGAAGAAAATAAAGCATTGAATACAAGTAAAAGCATACACAGTGTTCTCATTTCATTGTTCCAATGTCGTGGGATTTTGGTTTTACCCTGGGCATTCTCCTGACTACTCGTGGTAATATACGACCCGACGTGACAACCTTAAGGTCAGAGTCCAGCTCACGTAACGAAAGTAAAAGCCTGGTGAACCATTTACTACGTGATCAGTTGCAAAATCCTATGCCAGATCAGGAATTTATTGAACTTTTAAAGGCAAACTTGTTGCCAGAAATAAAAAATAAAATCTGCTTGCATCCATCTAACACTATACGCCAACTTCGAGCATTGGTGATATAGATACAAGCTACTGAGTTGCGGATTGCAACTGGTAGAACCCTGCACACCTATCGTAGTCGGCGTGTAAGTAAGATTGATAACTTGACAAAAACATCTGAATATGACGCAAATGCTGCAGCTGTATCAGCTGTCGCGTAGGTCACTTGATGTTTGTTGGAATTGTGGCTAACAAAGTCATTTTTATGAAGACTGTTTACATGAGAGACAATGCGTGTTCTGTTATGGATGTGGATGAAAAGATGTCTTCAAGTCAAACTGTAGACACTGTCTACAGAAGAACACGAAGCGGTTCGGGAAGCACAACACCTTTTCTCCACAGAATGTGACCGCTAAAGAAGGAAGGGAGTCTACTCAACACGCAGGTATCATCGAACCGTCATTAGACTGTCCTTGATATCAATCAGTGACTCTGGTGCTCTCCACAAGACATCTGGTAGTCAATGATAGTAATATATTAGCAGAGGCAGAGAGCCTAATTGATTTCTCTGCAGATTTTCGAGCTCCCGTCTCCACTTGTAGGGAGCCAGCGACATTTTTAATAGGCACTTCTTTGAAAGAGTCAGCAATTCTTGCAATTACAAGCGATCATAACTACTTCAGGCAATATAGCTGAGCAAGAGGTTCGGTCCCCTGCTTACAGCATGTGAGCACGGCCACCAATATCTGCCATTACGAATAGCAGTGCCGTATCATACGCGTCTTCAAAACTATAACAAGGTGCGTGACCGCATTTTCTCTTAAGTGGCTGAACTTGTGGGAATTATGATTACAGATTTGAACCTGTTAAAGCCTCTTTGCCTTTGTCGATTTCCTTTTGTTGTAGTCAAAGGTACTTGGACCTTGAATTTGTTGTGAGAATCGTTGGTGCTTGTACCAAGGCCCTTGAGCAGTTAATTTTTGATTGATTCTAGTTGCCATACCTTGGGTAGGGGGCAAACCAGAAAAACAGAACTTCGTAGTGGCTTTAAAAACTTCTCTTTATCAACTGAGACTTTATTGAATATTTGAACTAAATTTATACATTAAAACTGCTTACTAGCTAATTTTTGTACATTATGTATGAGTAAGTATTTATCGTACCCACGAATTCCACCGTCGTTCAGAGTACCGAGAAATTTTCTTATTGCTTGCTCTCGGTTACTGATAAGCATGGCTATAAACAAGCTACAAATCCAATTTCTCATTCTTTACCATTAAAGTTGTCGCGATGATTCTATGCTCAACTGCATATCAGGCAAATTCTATGCACAAGCTGCATATCAGATTGCACTTTTTATCAGTGGAATTCGTGGGTACGTTTAGTTAATTGTGGAAAAATTATTTCTTGCATGCTTGAACATCCTCCCCGCGTTGGACTGTAGTTCAACTGTGGTTGATTCTCGATGGTTATTGCTAAATCTCCGGCCGAACTTCTCGTTGGATAGGGGGTTGGCTGTGGAGGGTCTGCAATGATCCGTCTGGATGAGGTTTTGGTTTTGAGTATTCGTCCGGTTTTCGGCACCAATTCCAGCTATTAGCCTTAAACTTATATATCAAGCATACAGCGATAGTGCCTGGTAGTAACACCGCTATGTATCCTACGGCATACTGGTGAACATCGTGCACCTTGTTTATTACAGCCTCTATCTCCTCTTGTTTCGCGATGTCTGTGATATTGCTTATAGGAGTGTAGGACATCATATTGACACTTGGGTATATATTGTTTCCCAGAACCGTGACTTCGTTCTGTTTTATCATGTAATGCTCCTGGAGCTTCATAATGCGCAATCTTTCCATTGTTGTTGTTGTAACATTGGTGCCACAAACGACTTTCACTAAAACCCTTTCCTTGATTGCAAATATCTATTGGTTTGGAATGTTTAGCTGGATCCACTGGGACTCATCTCCGATGTCAACGATGCGGCGTGATGACGCTGGTGATAATCCGTTTATCAAATTACCTCACAGGAGCTTTTACTTGACCCCCGATTATAAATTGGATGATGGATGATGGATGATGATGCTTACATAAATGATGACCCTAATTGATGGAGATGCATGATTGTACTTCTAGTTCGGTCCCGATGTAAGTTGATGATTAAAAACTTAGTTGATGGCGTAATTTTAATGAAGGTGCCATTGATGAGTACTGGTATCGGTATTATCCGAAAGAGTTCAAAATCCACAGGTGACAGTAATGGTAGACTGAGCTTACAGATTACGTGTCTTGCTATGACTCGTGCTGCTGCCTTTAGTAGGTTGTATAAGCTGCGAACATCATCTGGTCTCACTAGCAGTCTTAAAGATGGTGCTAAATGGGTTCTGAAGGTAAACAATTCTTGTCTTAGTTGGTTCGGTGAGATCAATTGTGGACTAACGCTTCCATTGTGAGGGTCAGTAAGCGTATCTATGATGGCGTGCTGCACTCTTTGTATATTTGAGCCTACTAAAATTGTCTGTATGGACAGCGATGTAAATAAGAGGGTTAGCCTTTCTTGCTGAAGTTCCTCTGAAGTAAATTGCGTGAAGTTGGCAAGCTGGGCTAATTCTAATTCTATTTCTTTATACTTTATACTTATTTGACTTCACAACCTCAATCGTCTGAGACATCTTCTCAGCGTAATCGGCATCTAATACTCCAAACAATGCATTGGCGATGTTTCCGACAAAATTTACGGCTCCTCTTCTAGCTCGGCCTGGTTCGCCATCGACTTGTGGCCTTAACAGGTCGTTATTGCTGGCCAACTCTGCCTTTAGATGCTCTAGTTGTGTGACTATAGTTCTGCATGATCTCTCTCGTGCGATTGATTTACAGAGGTCATGCAACACCCGACTTCCATTCAGTAAATTTTCGAACTCTCTCCAATAGGGTGTCATATTATAATAGATAATCAGGTTCCATTCATTAGAAATCACGCTCGCGGTGACGAAATAAGGGGAGCAGACTATTCTACAGCAACTGCACACAGTTCCACACTGTCTCGGATCATATAAATAGGAGGTCATTAGAGCAGGGAAGTCAGTCGATGTTGAATCGCACTTACCAGTGCCGCAATACCGAGCTATTACCAGAAACCCGAGTAAGTACCACTACCATAGTGTCGAGCAAGTTGTTAACCAGTCAACTCAGCTGCCATATCCAGTACCACCGTTCAGGGAGCTATACGCCAGTGCCTATAAATAAGCAGTCGCCAGTTGAGAATTTGCTAGTTGACTCCCATCAGCTCGGCAGTACACATCGTCTGTGTACTAGCGCAAATACGTATTGTCGCTTCGTGCGTCTTCTGACGCTGCACATTACTTCCTGTCCTTACCTCATTTTAACGCTACCACGTATTATCGTATTCCTCTCGTGCTAACGCTACAACGTATTCTCAATTCTTGCGTGGTCCGACGTTACACAATTTCCTCCCGTGTTAACGCCACGACGTATTCTATCTTCGTGCGTGGTCCGACGTTGCACAATCTGCTCTTATGTTACGCTACGGAGAATTCTCGCGTAAAGAACACCTCCATAGACACAGCATCAGTGTGAACTAATTAAATCGTAATATAGCTGTGTAGTGAATAATGCATTGAATTAGAATAGGGCAATATTAGTGTTATTACCTTGGGAGGAAGAAAATAAAGCATTGAATACAAGTAAAAGCATACACAGTGTTCTCATTTCATTGTTCCAATGTCGTGGGATTTTGATTTTACCCTGGGCATTCTCCTGACTACTCGTGGTAATATACGACCCGACGTGACAACCTTAAGGTCAGAGTCCAGCTCACGTAACGAAAGTAAAAGCCTGGTGAACCATTTACTACGTGATCAGTTGCAAAATCCTATGCCAGATCAGGAATTTATTGAACTTTTAAAGGCAAACTTGTTGCCAGAAATAAAAAATAAAATCTGCTTGCATCCATCTAACACTATACGCCAACTTCGAGCATTGGTGATATAGATACAAGCTACTGAGTTGCGGATTGCAACTGGTAGAACCCTGCACACCTATCGTAGTCGGCGTGTAAGTAAGATTGATAACTTGACAAAAACATCTGAATATGACGCAAATGCTGCAGCTGTATCAGCTGTCGCGTAGGTCACTTGATGTTTGTTGGAATTGTGGCTAACAAAGTCATTTTTATGAAGACTGTTTACATGAGAGACAATGCGTGTTCTGTTATGGATGTGGATGAAAAGATGTCTTCAAGTCAAACTGTAGACACTGTCTACAGAAGAACACGAAGCGGTTCGGGAAGCACAACACCTTTTCTCCACAGAATGTGACCGCTAAAGAAGGAAGGGAGTCTACTCAACACGCAGGTATCATCGAACCGTCATTAGACTGTCCTTGATATCAATCAGTGACTCTGGTGCTCTCCACAAGACATCTGGTAGTCAATGATAGTAATATATTAGCAGAGGCAGAGAGCCTAATTGATTTCTCTGCAGATTTTCGAGCTCCCGTTTCCACTTGTAGGGAGCCAGCGACATTTTTAATAGGCACTTCTTTGAAAGAGTCACCAATTCTTGCAATTACAAGCGATCATAACTACTTCAGGCAATATAGCTGAGCAAGAGGTTCGGTCCCCTGCTTACAGCATGTGAGCACGGCCACCAATATCTGCCATTACGAATAGCAGTGCCGTATCATACGCGTCTTCAAAACTATAACAAGGTGCGTGACCGCATTTTCTCTTAAGTGGCTGAACTTGTGGGAATTATGATTACAGATTTGAACCTGTTAAAGCCTCTTTGCCTTTGTCGATTTCCTTTTGTTGTAGTCAAAGGTACTTGGACCTTGAATTTGTTGTGAGAATCGTTGGTGCTTGTACCAAGGCCCTTGAGCAGTTAATTTTTGATTGATTCTAGTTGCCATACCTTGGGTAGGGGGCAAACCAGAAAAACAGAACTTCGTAGTGGCTTTAAAAACTTCTCTTTATCAACTGAGACTTTATTGAATATTTGAACTAAATTTATACATTAAAACTGCTTACTAGCTAATTTTTGTACATTATGTATGAGTAAGTATTTATCGTACCCACGAATTCCACCGTCGTTCAGAGTACCGAGAAATTTTCTTATTGCTTGCTCTCGGTTACTGATAAGCATGGCTATAAACAAGCTACAAATCCAATTTCTCATTCTTTACCATTAAAGTTGTCGCGATGATTCTATGCTCAACTGCATATCAGGCAAATTCTATGCACAAGCTGCATATCAGATTGCACTTTTTATCAGTGGAATTCGTGGGTACGTTTAGTTAATTGTGGAAAAATTATTTCTTGCATGCTTGAACATCCTCCCCGCGTTGGACTGTAGTTCAACTGTGGTTGATTCTCGATGGTTATTGCTAAATCTCCGGCCGAACTTCTCGTTGGATAGGGGGTTGGCTGTGGAGGGTCTGCAATGATCCGTCTTGGATGAGGTTTTGGTTTTGAGTATTCGTCCGGTTTTCGGCACCAATTCCAGCTATTAGCCTTAAACTTATATATCAAGCATACAGCGATAGTGCCTGGTAGTAACACCGCTATGTATCCTACGGCATACTGGTGAACATCGTGCACCTTGTTTATTACAGCCTCTATCTCCTCTTGTTTCGCGATGTCTGTGATATTGCTTATAGGAGTGTAGGACATCATATTGACACTTGGGTATATATTGTTTCCCAGAACCGTGACTTCGTTCTGTTTTATCATGTAATGCTCCTGGAGCTTCATAATGCGCAATCTTTCCATTGTTGTTGTTGTAACATTGGTGCCACAAACGACTTTCACTAAAACCCTTTCCTTGATTGCAAATATCTATTGGTTTGGAATGTTTAGCTGGATCCACTGGGACTCATCTCCGATGTCAACGATGCGGCGTGATGACGCTGGTGATAATCCGTTTATCAAATTACCTCACAGGAGCTTTTACTTGACCCCCGATTATAAATTGGATGATGGATGATGGATGATGATGCTTACATAAATGATGACCCTAATTGATGGAGATGCATGATTGTACTTCTAGTTCGGTCCCGATGTAAGTTGATGATTAAAAACTTAGTTGATGGCGTAATTTTAATGAAGGTGCCATTGATGAGTACTGGTATCGGTATTATCCGAAAGAGTTCAAAATCCACAGGTGACAGTAATGGTAGACTGAGCTTACAGATTACGTGTCTTGCTATGACTCGTGCTGCTGCCTTTAGTAGGTTGTATAAGCTGCGAACATCATCTGGTCTCACTAGCAGTCTTAAAGATGGTGCTAAATGGGTTCTGAAGGTAAACAATTCTTGTCTTAGTTGGTTCGGTGAGATCAATTGTGGACTAACGCTTCCATTGTGAGGGTCAGTAAGCGTATCTATGATGGCGTGCTGCACTCTTTGTATATTTGAGCCTACTAAAATTGTCTGTATGGACAGCGATGTAAATAGGAGGGTTAGCCTTTCTTGCTGAAGTTCCTCTGAAGTAAATTGCGTGAAGTTGGCAAGCTGGGCTAATTCTAATTCTATTTCTTTATACTTTATACTTATTTGACTTCACAACCTCAATCGTCTGAGACATCTTCTCAGCGTAATCGGCATCTAATACTCCAAACAATGCATTGGCGATGTTTCCGACAAAATTTACGGCTCCTCTTCTAGCTCGGCCTGGTTCGCCATCGACTTGTGGCCTTAACAGGTCGTTATTGCTGGCCAACTCTGCCTTTAGATGCTCTAGTTGTGTGACTATAGTTCTGCATGATCTCTCTCGTGCGATTGATTTACAGAGGTCATGCAACACCCGACTTCCATTCAGTAAATTTTCGAACTCTCTCCAATAGGGTGTCATATTATAATAGATAATCAGGTTCCATTCATTAGAAATCACGATCGCGGTGACAAGGTTTTCAAGTCCTGGCTGATTTTTAAATGGCGTTATTTCAACAGGTGAAGCGCTACTTGATGGTAGGCATAAGCAAACCATTAGTAGTATGCAGATTGCGGACCCTGCTGGATATCGTGCCTTCTTTTTTGGAATTTTATTTGTCGGTATTGAACTAGGCTTGTCTTAATGCGTTGATGCGGAGCTTGAGGCGGTTGCATCTATTTTAATGCTGGTGCTAGTTTTCCTTGTTTCTGATTCCTCCGCCAAAGGTATTTCCTCATTCAATATGGGAAGTGGCGCCAGCCTATGTACAGGTCGATGCAAGATATTGTTTGCTACTCGGACATCAGCCATCCGAGCGAAGCCGTCGTCCCCTTTAATGACGCTAGTTATTCTTCCTACTGGCCATTTAAGTGGAGGCAGGTTGTCCTCCTTAATGATGACCAACGTTTCGGTTTCGATAGTTTGGCTTGATGCCTTCCATTTAGTGCGCTGTTGTAGTTCATTCAGGTACTCTCTGGACCACCGCTTCCAAAATTCGTTTTTCAGGTGGGCGACCAATTTCCATCTGGTTGGAAGATTGGCGTTTACTAGGTCTGAGTTTGGATCAGTTGTGCTGGTGAGTGGTTCCCCTATTAATAAGTGTCCAAGAGTTAGTGCTGATAGATCATGGGGATCTAACGAGAGGGGTGTTATTGGGCTCGAATTCAAAATTGCTTCGATTTGGACAACAACGGTTTCCAGCTCCTCGTAAGTCAAGGATGCATTTCCGACTGTCCTTTTAAGTAGGTGCTTAGTTGATTTGACGGCAGCCTCCCAGAGACCACCAAAATGAGAGGCACGTGGCGGAAGAAAATGAAAGTTGGTGCCCTTGGGTTCACAAACTGCAGCTATTTTAGTCTTTGCCTTGTCGGAATATATGGTTTCCTTCAGCTGTTCTAGTTGATTTTTGGCGCCAATGAAATTCGTTGCGTTGTCGCAATAAATGTTTCGACAATGGCCTCTCCTTGCCACGAATCGTTTAAGAGCCCCGAGAAATGCTTGTGTGGTTAAATCACTCACCACTTCCAGATGAACTGCCTTGCTGGCAAAGCAACAGAATACCGCAATGTACGACTTCTGTGGGCGTTTTCCTCTAACCTTGTAATGTGTCCACACTGGCCCACAAAAAGTCCACACCAGGATTTGTGAATGGCCGTGCAGGTTGTACTCGATGAGAAGGCAAATTGCCCATTACCTGTGACATCATTCTTAGTTTTGCTCTTGCATAGCGTACACAATTTTGAACTATAGATCATGCAATCGTTTTGCCTTTACTGCCCAAAATTGTTGTCTCGTGATTGCTAGGAGAGTTTGTGCACCAACGTGAAGATTTTCAACGTGAATTTTGATCATCAGGAGTTTAGTAAACTGATGGGAATACGGTAGTAGCATTGAGTGCTTTGCCTCATAGGATACGCCGGCCGCTTGCAGACGTCTCCCACGCGTATGATATCCCTTTCATCTAAGAAAGGTGCCATACTAATTAATGGGCTACCTTTGGCTAGATGTTTAAATTGCCTTAGTTGAATAATCTCCCTGTTAAAACAGTCTTCCTGCATTACCTTAACAATTACTACAAGGGCTTCATTGAGTTCTTCAACCATGAGTGGTTGTGGATTAGTTGTGTTTATCTTTTTGCTTCTGTGTCTGAATCGGTTTATGAAGCGTAAGATGTATGCTGTGATGCGGTTTAGTTTTTTAAACGAGTTATGATGATTTATCGTGACAATGAAGTGTGTGGAGTCCTGCCTTGTGGTTACGGGAAGTGCAGTTTGCTTCTTTTCTAAATCACACTGAATATTCCTTGAATATGGTTGTGGCCATGAAAATTCACTGCCATGTAAAAATTTAGGCCCATAAAACCACACGTTACAAAAGTTCAGCTTATCCTGGTTTAACGATTTTCCTTGGAGCCGACATGACGCCATTGCTCAGGATTGGATAGTTCCTGAATGCTCGCCACTCGATTGGCCACAAATGTATGGAATGATGAAGATGATGAATTCAACGATGCCAAAACAATTTCTGAAGCTGTTCAGTAATAAATCGGCACGTTTCTTAGATTTAAATCCCTTCTGACACACGTGGTGAGCTCAGCTGCTAGTTTAGCTGCACATAGTTCAAGTGTAGGTAAAGTAACTTTCATAATTGGTGCTACCTTCGACTTGGCACACAGCAGTCGTACTACGATCGGATTCTTCTTGGTTATAGATCTGATGTACACTGCAGCTCCATAGGCCTTCTGGGAGGCATCAGTGAACGTGTGTATCTGTGTGATCTTTAATGATTGTTGAGACAATACATGTCTTGGAAATTTAATGTCGTTTAACGATTGTAGATCATTACGAAACTTAGCCCACTGTGTGTACATTTCCATCGGTATAGATGCGTCCCAATCTAGTTTTACCGCCCGTAGTCGTTGCAGGAATATCTTGCCAGTAACCACTACTGGAGACATGATGCCGAGTGGGTCAAATAGTCGTGCTATGTCTGAACATGATGTTAGTTTTGTGATTGTGTTCCTTTCGACCTTGTTGGTTTTGCCACAAAGTGAGTCCGAGTTTGGTAGCCCAGTGAGACCCAACATTTTTATTTGCTCCTCAGTTTTGCTGCCAAATGTAAGCTGTGGCTCGATACACTTTTGTTGAACACCTTTTAATAGCCGCGGGTGGTTTGCACATAATTTTCGGAGTGTGAATCTTGCTTTAGTCAGTGATGCTGTCAGTTGTGTTTGCATTTCACACACAGTAGACGGGCTATCTGTTCCTAAAATCACATCGTCCACGTAGAAATCTCTAGCTAGTATCTCTGCTCCCAGTGGATGTGATGTGGCCTACTCTTGAGACAGTCTTTGCAGACATTTTGTCGCCAAATATGGAGCAGTGGTTGTTCCGTACGTGACGGTATTCAGTTGAAAGCATATTAGAGGATGATCTAGGCTGGCTCTCCAAAAAATTAGTTGGAATTTTCGGTCGTCCTCATTGACCATTATTTGTCGATACATCTTCTCGATGTCGGCAGTGAAGGCGAACCGTGGTAATCGAAATCTATGCAAGATTGAAAACAATTCGTCTTGTATTGTTGGTCCTGCCGAAAGTATGTCATTCAATGCGATATTGGAAGATGTTTAGCAAGAGGCATCGAACACAACTCTCAATTTCGTTTTCGTGCTCTCTGGCTTGAGCACACAATGGTGTGGAATGAAATAATGTGGTGTTGCGATTGTTTCAACGTCGACTTCCTGCATGTCGCCTAGGTTTTGATATTCATTCATAAACTCAACATACTGGGAACGGAGCTCACTATTCTTCATTAGTTTTCGCTCTATTGACCAGAACCTCCATAATGCGATGTCCTTAGACTCACCTAATTTTTGTGGATTTTCCGTGAATGGTAGTTTAACAATAAAACGACCTGTGTCACTTCTTTTGACACTTTGGTTAAAGTGTTGTTCACATCGTTTTTCTGAAGGTGTAAAGGTTTTCCTATCTTCAGAAGCTTCTTCCAAGGTCCAAAACCTTTCTAGTTGAAGATCCATTTCTTGGCCGTTATTAAATATACAACAGAGCATTAGGTTTTGCGGTATCCGGTAAATCTTACCAGCTAACACCCAGCCGAGCACAGTATTCTGTAATGTTGGCAGTCCTTCTCCTAGTCTTGTCTGCCAACCGATAAAAGCTGGTAGTAGAATTCTGCTCCGATGAGTAAGTCTACATAGTCGGGCTTATTGAAATTTGGATCGGCCAGCCTAATATTGGATGAAATTTTCCATTTTGAACTATCGAGTCGGCTGTGGTGCTAAAATTTGCCGGAGGATGAATGCTTCTAATCTAGCAGAAAACCCACTCGTGCGTGATTGGATCAACATGCTTACTCGTTTATTTGCTTGTGTTTCCACTGACCGATGCCTTGAACATGCATTAGCGCCGGAGCTCCCTTTAAACCTAGTTTCTTGATGATTCTTTAACTTATGAGGCTCTCCCGGGATCCAGAGTCGAGAATAGCTCTGCACATCATGCCCTTGCCATCATGTATAGAAGATTTATTGCAACTGTGCTGAGCAACACATAGCCTTCATGATGGCTAACCTTCTGTGTTGCAATTGTCATGGATTTGCTTGTGGATTCAGCTATCTTTGGTTGCTGAGCTGGAGATGTCATTGCTTGTGTTGAGCTCGATTTCTCTTGATGTGTGGCCTGTAGATGGTCTAATCGATTGTGCCTCTTGGAGCAATGAGGCAGTTAATACACAAGTTGTTCTTCCGTAGGAATCTTAAGCGTTCAACAGGTGCATACTGCAGGAATTTCCGACAACTGAAAACCTGATGGTTTTCCTTGCAAATTATGCATTTCGGGTTAGGTGTGTTGGTGGATACAAACGAATTGATCCTACCGGGAACTTGGCTTAGTTTTCGTCGTGATTCGTCCGTTAGGTTATCTTTCTGGCCCAGAGCTTCTAGGGACTGAAAGCGAGTTTCCAGAAAAGTGAGGAATTTCTCCACTGATTGCAGGGCTCGAGGTTGTTCTAGCGACTGTTCATATAGATTATGTGTCGCCTTGTCTAATTTTCTCACTAAAATGTGTAGTAGCAATAGGTCCCAATTAATTGTGGAAACACCAAGATTTTCGAGGCCCAAAAGGGCTTCCTTCGTTAAGTCTTGTAAGGCCTTAATGGTTGACGCACCTTCTGAGGTAAGTTTAGATTATGATAGCAGTTTATCGATAAGTGCTGTCACCAACAACCTTGTATTCTCGTATCAAGACCATGCCGAAGTATAATTGTCGTCTGATAAGGTAAAGTGTCGAATGAGCTTCTCAGCTTCTCCCTTCAAGATGGTTTTCAGGTACCACATTTTCTGGCACTTGTTCATGGGCTGATTATGCACCATCTGGGTGAACAAGTCATAAAATTGTCTCCACTTCAAGTAGTCACCGTCAAATGTTGCAATTACAAGCTTTGGTAGCTTCAACGCCACACCACTACTTGACACCTCGTTGCTTCTTGGTGTGGCATTCTGGGCCAATTTTTCAGAGAGCCGAATGATAGTGTATTGTATCCTGTCTTCGAATTGAAAGTATTCTTCAGCATTGTAGCCAACTTCTGATGGGACATCCACCATCTGCCATACCTCCATATTAGAGCTCTCTAACTGCGACCAGTATGGCTGAATGCTGTTTATTTTACATTGATAATATTTCCTGGTTTGGAGTTGTTGATCTTCTGACTCTATACCTTGCAGAAGGTGGCGTAACGATTGGATGCCAGCCTTCTGTTTTCGTATACATCTGGTTAAGCAATCTTCGTTATTCGCTGAAGTGCTCATAGTTGTACTTATCTTGTCTTGTCTGGTTGTGTCTCCTGAGCCAATCATGAAATCTTGTTCTGTGGAATTGGCACTAGCTTTATCTTGGTTTTGCGATGGGGTGCTTGGTTCTCCTGCGAGTGGTGCTGGAGGGATGGATTTGATTAATCCTAGTGTATGATCGCGGCCTATTTGATAGACTGCTTTGACCCCAGCGAAGTACGCTTGGGTGAAGTATGCGTGAGATGTCTGGTCAGCATGTTTGGTTTTAATGAGGGCATCTGTAGATGAAAACTGGCAAATAGGAAAGCGTCTTCTGGTCTGGTGAATCATCCTTGAGGCCTTTTACCAATTTTTGAATGGCAGTTCCGGTGGCCTTTTGGTAGGAGATCGTAATCAAGTGACGCACTTGATCACGTCGGGGTCACCAAAATGTTAAAGGCTTTTTTGCTTTTGTCGATTTTCTTTTGTTGGAGTCAAAGGTACTTGGACCTTGACTTTGTTGTGAGAGGCGTTGGTGTTTGTACCAAGACTCTTGAGCAGTTAATTTTTGATTGATTCTAGTTGCCGTACCTTGGGTAGGGGGCAAAACAGAAAAACAGAACTCCGTAGTGGCTTTAATAACTTCTCTCGATCAACTGAGACTTTATTGAATATTTGAACTAAATTTATACATTAAAACTGCTTACTAGCTTAATGTTGTACATTATGTACGAGTAAGTATTTATCGTAATCGCAAACACGAATTCCACCGTCGTTCAGTGTACCGAGAAATTTTCTTATTGCTTGCTCTCGGTTACTGATAAGCATGGCTATGCAAAGGCTGCATCTCCAGTTTCTCATTCTTTACCATTGAAATTGTCGCGATAATTCTATGCTCAACTGCATATCAGGCAAATTCTATGCACAATCTGCATATCAGATTGCACTTTTTATCAGTGGAATTCGTGGGTACATTTAGTTAATTGTGGGAAAATTAGTTCTTGCAAACTTGAACAGAGCCTATGTAGAAGAAAAAAATTATCGTGAATATTGCCAACGAATCAAAGATGATAGAATGGAGGAGTTATCGCACTCAAGTGGAGGTAGCTAATGGTGCCATCACGAATGTTCATGGTCATGTGGACTTGGACGTCACTTCGCGAGGTGATATCAAAAACGTGCGCTTCAGGCATTTATTTGGGTTGGATGCAATTGCAGAAGTGAAACCAAGTCTGTTGGCTACCTCTGACTGCGATATTCTTTCTAATCAGAAAAATCAATGTCTCGAAGCCTCATAATTGCCCTTTCCGTCTTTTGCTTTGCAAGATCGACACGAACAATACTACTCAGATAAAACAGACGTTATATCCTTTCTCAGCGGCAGTGCAAAGTTTGATGGAGCGATTACAGGGTAGGGTATCACTGGGTGCGATAGAAGTGAGCTAGAGTCATAGGACATATCCAGTTGTTCTAGTGAACTGTGGCTGAGAAAAGTTCGGCCTTCTTTTGACGCGAGGAGAGTCAACTTGGAGACTAAGAAGGATGCCTATCCGCTGCCGCAAATAGACGCTCGTCTAAGTCGACTTCCTCCGAAAAATTACATTACAAGCCTGGACTTGAAATACGCTTTCTGGCAGATTCCACTAGCAACTGATTCTAGAGAGAAAAACGCTTTTATAGTGCTTGGTCATCCTCTCTATCAGTACAGTGTCATCAGCATTATGGACACAGTCATCCCATGCCATCTTCGTGAGAACGTCCTTGTCTATCTGGACGATCTGGTAATTTTGTCTCAAGACTTTGATTCTCATCTCACTCTACTAGGTTCGTGTAGCGGATTGTTTATGGAAGAGTGGCCTCACTATCAATTTAAAGAACATTTAGCTCTGTATTACAGAGACTAAATACTTGGGTTTCGTTGTTGGGAAAAGAGAAAGAAGAACTGACTCAGATAAGATGTCAGCCATAGTTGACTACCTGTCTCCTAAAACTGTTCGGCAAAACCGGCGACTACTAGATATGGTGGGATGGTATCGTCGATTCGTTCCAAACTCTGCTGATCTAACTGCCTCCACCTGAATCGGAAGCCCATACGTCTCCGGAACAGTTGAACAGAAGCTTACTTCTGCTCCATTGTTAGTGAGTCCAGATTTCAACAAGTCGTTCATTATCCAGTGTAACGCGAGCCAATAAGATATTGCTGGAGTGCTGTTATATGATGTTACATGATGACAGCCTACGTCTCGAAAAAGTTGAATTCAGCACAAAGGAACTACACAGTCACAGAGCAGGAATGCTTAGCATCATTATTAAGTGTGCCTAAGTTCCGGCCTTTCATTGAACCGTGGCCGTTTTAATGATCGTTTGAAATGGCTGATGTCTCAAACGGACCTCAGCGATAGACTCTCTCGGGGGAATTTGAAGCTTCCAAATTTCGACTTCGCCATTAAACACAGAAAAGGGAGGCTGAACGTCGTCCCAGATGCTCCGTCACGTATTCACTGTGAAAGTTTGACACCATCTGAAGATCTTGGTCCGGAAGTTAACCTCAGTTCACCACATTCCAACTCGTTCGAATATGAGGAGCTGAGACTGAAAGTTAAATCAGCTTCTAATGAGTTACCAGATCTGTGTGTTAAGTACGATTTCGTTTATATTCGGACAGTTGCGATAATAGGTGATTCAATTCAGGAAGAAGCAGCTTGGTAGCTTTGAATTCCACGAGGGCTTTTCTTCGACACTATTTCAAGGGCGAATAATCCGCCACTAGCTACACGCGAAGGTATAGAAAAGACGCTAGAACGCTTAAGACAACATTTGTAATGGCCTCGAGTGACAGTCGATGTCAGAAATCATGTATGTGCTGGTGATGTGTGTAAGGAGATCAGTGGTTCAAATACCATCCACTTACCATCAATAGGATCCCAGTCTGTGACACAACGACCCTGGCAACGACTACATAGATTTGCTAGGACCATATCCCCTGTCAACAAATGAAAATGTATGTATACTTATTGTTCTTGACCACATCTCCAAATTTCCCATTTTGAAGCCTATGAAAAAGCCATCTACTTTAAACATCTATCAGTTAATCGAGACAGATGTGCCTCACATGTTCAAAGTTCCGGAGACGATATACTCTGACAATGGGTTCCAGTTATGTTCGGCTCAGTTTGTCAGACTGCTAGATAAGTATGGTGTTAAGCAGTTGCGGACAGCAGTTTATTCGCCGCAGGATAATGCATCAAAGCGAGTGAACCGGTCCTTATATTCATTGAGTAGAGCTTAAATCAAGAACGAACATACTCGTTGGGATGAGAAGCTGAGCCATATTGCAAGCTCCCTGAAGAGCTCTATCCAGCAAGCAACCGGCTTCTAGCTTTGCAAGGTACTGTTAGGTCTGCAGATGATCGAATATGCGAGTTAATATTCCATCCTCAAGATCTTAGGAACTCTGAATGGTCCAATAATTGTAGATGTAGCTGAGAAGATAAAAATGATCTAAGCGAGATTTCAGGAGCATGATTTTGAACAGGACCTATATACTTCGAGCATAGGATGTTAGCTACAGAGTGATTCAAGAAATATACAGGCAAAGCTTTATGCAGAGCAGCTTCCAGCATCAGCTCAGCGCAAAATTGAGATGTAAATTTTTAAAGTGCCGAATAATAGCAAGAACGGGAAATTGTCTATACGAGCTTGAGGATTTGCAGGGGAAGTCAATAGGTACTTACTATTCTAAGGACATAAGACCTTAAGAAAAAGTAAGCCCAGATAAAAAAGTGTCTATACCTACCATTGATATGTGTCTTCCATGGCTGATATCGCTGACAATGAACATACTCTGGCATTCTGTAAATGTAACCTTTAGTTCGCACACCTAATGAGTGGACTGAATATTGTTGAAAACATTTTCTGATGCATTCGCCTTTGCTTCGTTGTGAGAGGGGAAAAACGTGCCCGGTATGCTCTGCCTGTCGCAAGAAGCGACAAAAGCACACGATAGCTTCCCTGGAGCTATACTGAAATATTCGGGGCGAGATTCAGTGAAAGCCTACAAGATATTCAGGACCTTGGTTGGTACGGGTGGCGGCGGACGACCTCGAGAGAAAGGCAACGGCGGCACCCACATCCCCACAAAGGCGATGTGGTTTAATTTAAATTCGTAGAGACTCGAACTGTGTGTGGGGACTTGCAGACACACCCTCGAACGAGTATTCTTCTGCGGCGGGAGTAAAACGTCCGGAGCGGAGAAGGTTTGCATTCATTTGCTTGGGTTATTGATTGCAGAGGCTTCTCCGACTCATCTCGGTATGGGAAAACAGAGTGGTGCTGACAGACTGGCTTCTTTTTGGGTAGCTGACCTATGAGTGCACCTCTGACTTTCGACATCGATACAGATGTCGAGCAGCAGCTATGGACAGACATGACTTCGGGGATGCACCTCTGACTCCTCACACACAAAGAGAGTCTGACAAGCCTTCGTGGCTTTTCTAGAGCTAGCACAGTACCTATTTCAACAACACCGATGGTGTTGGGTTGAGTCACACATTGGGCGCCCGCTAAGACGGGGTCTATGTTTAAGACCGACTAACTCAGTCTACTGTTGTCAGTGTCATTTAACCGACAAGTGAATCATACAACCGTGCCCAGTTATGGTCGGAGCGTTCTGCATGATGCAGTATGCTACGCTTGTACCACTGACAGCTAGCAGCAGTGCTCACATTGCGCCACGCTGCGAGAGTGTTGCGAATCGTACTATGCTGTGTGCATAACATCTGATGGACGAACGAAATCTTGGATAGAAAATATGGAACAAGAAGATTATTTTTCAGCCCTACCAAATTGCACAGAACGGACGACAAATTTTGTTGAAATGAACTGAGCGAACCAAAAGTATGGTTTTTTTGTTGGGAGTAATATGCAAAAAGCGAGCCCATTAGGTACACAAAAGTGCGAGCGCAAGTAAAAACGAAAGGTGGAACCCTTGGTACGAAATTGAATGGTAAGAATAGACATCCGGAGGTGAAGTTTGTATAAAATTAGAATTTTTCCTAACTCAAACGGGATTGGGGCTCCGGATTGGCGAACACGCATGATGTGCAAGCCTATTTTCTGGTGGGGGCTTCCAAAAGAGAAAGGGGCGCCGATCCTGACCACAGGAGTATATTGCTAAAATTTGGGTTAGATCGCCGACGCAGGCACGTATAGTGATATGTCTCAAGTTATCAGCAACTGTAGTTGCAGTCAAGAGGAGTCACTAGCAGCTCAGGAGTAATGATAACCATCTAAAAAGAAGAAAGAAGGAAGAAAAATTCAAGATTTAGTAGCAAAAAATAAGCTGAGAGTATTTTTTGTCAAACAGGACAGGAGATCTAGATTGTTCGCAGCTATTTATCAGTGGTCTATGTGTACGCTCTAGTGCCCTAGTCTGTGGATGGTATGCTAAAGTTTGTAGTTTCCTCAGGAAATTTGTTTCCTGATCGGTGCCTATTCTTTTTGTATGCAATAGCCCGTAACGATTTCATCAAAGAAAACTAGCGCGAATGTGACTGCTTCTGCCTTAGGTATTGCATACCAATCGAAAAATTTTGTTAAATTATTGTGAAAGTTTAAGATATATTTAGTGCCAGATATGGTCTCTTCCAGTGGTCCTACAATATCAAGGTAAACTTTGTCGAAGGGTTGTTCTACGATGTCCGTGATTACCATTAGCATTTTAAATTGGGGAGATGCTTTCATTATTTGACACTTTGGATTTTTAATTTATTTTTTAATATCGCTAGCATGTGTCTCCACCAATACCTGCGTCTTATACGCTTATAAGTTTTTTGACACCTTGATGGCCACCAAATAGAGAATCTTGGTAATCTTCCAAGATTGTGTGGATCCCGGTGGGGCTCGTGATTACTTCGGGTGTCTTAACTTTACTTATATAGGGCTCTAGCGTTGCTGGGTTTGGTCTATCTGCCTCAGTGAGTTAAATTTCGTTTTGGTCCGCTCTCGTGTGTACTTTTGTCTACGTGCTAGAGCTATTGATAGTCTCTTGAGCTTTTGGCTTCTGAGCGCGAGTCACGACAATGAGCGAGTTTCCTTTTCTTTTTCGTTCCTGTGGGATTATTTTTTTTCACATCTAAGAGCATGTTGTGGTGGACTAGGTCTTTTACCGTTAAGGTATTTCCTAAACTGTCTTCTTTTAATGCGTGAGGTATGCGACTTAGTGCATTTAGTGGTATTCTTCCCGGGTTTGTATTCGATGTTGTAATCGAGTTCGGATAATTTGTGGTGAAATCTCACAAAACGGAAATTTGTGTCTTTACATTAAAGACACCTTTGAGAGGTTTATGGTCTGTGTAGACCGTAAATTTTCTGCCATGAAGATAGCACCTGAAATTTTTTGTTGCCAATAACTCCTTCTTTCTAGTGGAATAGTTTTTTTTTTGCCCTTGTTTCAAGTGCGGCTTGCTTAGGTAATTGGCTGGTCCATTTGGACTTCTCCTTGAGAAAGAACAGCTGCTAGAGCCTCGTTACTTGCGTCCGCGGTTAGATTGAAGGGTTTCGTAAAATCTGGATAAATTAGAAGAGATGGAGAAATTAAATCATTCTTGATGCTTTGAAATGCTTCTTGGCATTTCTTAGTCCGAGGGGATTTACATCCTTTTGGAGTAAATTCGTTATTGGATGTACAATCTCGAGGAAGTACGGGATAAATTTTCTATAAAAGTTGGCAAGTCCCAAAAAGGATTGCACTTGCCGTACTGTTCTGGGAACAGGATATGTTTGGACGCTGGCCGTCTTACTTGGGTCTGGTAGTGCACCTTCGCTAGAACATTTATGTACAAGATAAACAACTTCTCTTCGTAGAAACTGGCATTTCTCTGGCTGCAGTTTAAGTTGTTCGCTCTCAACTTGTCGAGAGACTTTTCTCGACATTTCCTTACGATAATTTAAATTGTTACCATAGATGACAATGTCACCTAGCTAAACAAAATATTCCAGTCCTTGTAGGCCTGTAAAGATGAAATTCATTAGGCGTTGAAATCTGGCGGGGTTCCCTTGAGCCGAAATGGCATACGCTTGAGCTCGTTGTGCCCATAACTTATGCTGAAAGTTATTTTGTGTCGATCTTTTTTATCGACAAGAACTTGGTGATAGCTGTTGGCCAAATCGAGGGTGGTGCTTATGCTGAAAGCTATCTTGTGTGGATCTTTTTTGTCGACAACAACTTGGTAATTGCCATTGGCCAAATCGAATATCCACGACTCGGGGTACCAGGAATGCGCCACCTATTGTCTTTTGGTTTAACTTACGAAAGTCGACAACGACGCGCTAGCGTTTTTCACCGTCAGGGCCCGCTTTCTTAGGGACAACTGGCAATGGTGAATTCTAAAGGATTTTACTATACTGCACTATCCCGCTGTCTAGGATTTCACTTGGGTGCTTATTTGGTTGATTGGTGCTTAATCTTGCTCCAATGGAATATTATGCGCTATCAAATTTGTATAGGTGAGTTTGTCACCTCTGAGGAAGAAGATATCGTTGTACTCCTCGCAGAGCTATGATATCGAAGTTTTTTCTTCCCCCGTTAAATTTTGATCTTTTGGCTGAGTTCTTGCTCGAGCCTGGAAATACGCGGGTATTTTTTTGGGTCTTCCAGAGTCTCATAATTCGGTTATAAACTTAGAAACTTCGATTGATTTATTCTTCCTTGAAAATTTGCTTCATGTAATTGGTTTGTTTGAATTTGATTCCTTTTGAGGCTTTATCTTGTTGTACTTAGCATGTGACAGAGAATTGACTTCCTGCTTTGCCTACGGCTGAGTTTGGTACATCTTTTTGGTTATTGTCTTAGGTTGTATGATATGCTCATGCGCGTCGATGGTATGGTTTTGGTATGACCATGTGGAATTTTTTATGCCAGAAGACGGTGGAGTAATATGCACCTTTAATATAACTGACAATTTTTATATGGCCTTGGTTTATTTAAAATGGACTTGTGCCTAGAAATTTTGGACGGTAAAGTTATATGCAACCGTTTTTCAGCTTTAGAAACTCTTTTCCGTCTGTATAGGATTTTGGTAATTCCTGTGTCTTTAATATGGGAATATGCGTAGTTTTCTGGCTTTTTGCGCCTGTTAATGGGACTTTTGTGTAGTCCTTTATTGGATATAACTGTAACTTTAAGCTATGTATGACTACTTGATGACTGTTAGCGTTGAGAATACTAACCAGAACTAATTCTGCTCCAGGTGACAACAAAATGTTCGCCAAGAAGGTCCCATCGCTTATCTCTTGGAATAAGCAGAGCAGTTCTTCTTGAGTTTTTAACGGGACTGGGGCAACAATTTGAGACCGCGCAGGTATGTATATCGGTTTCTTAAAGATAACCAATTGCTGCCTGATTTCGGCAGCCTCTTGTTTGCACATATAACTAGTTTCACATTCTTTGGGCTCTTTTAAAGCTTGGCAGCCAGCTTTTCTCGTTTGAGAAGCCTTGAAGATACCGCAGGTGGATAATACCATGGCCAACTGTTGAGGAAAAATAGAAAGCGACATATAGCCAGAAAAACAAGAAATAACAAAATCTTCAGAAGTGAATGTGTCGCAAATTCTCAATCATTGGCCTTTGTTTAAACATTCTTACGGACAGAGACTTGTAAGCTTTATAAAATGAAAACACCATTGCGAGAGGTAAAATTACTATTTTGACAAATTTTGCTTTAATAACTTAATAAATTATTTACTTTTGTCTTGATTATTTAATATTGGATTAAAAGCAGTCAGGTTTTCGTACCGACATCAAACATCATCAAGTATAATTTTAGCACTCAATGTTGAAAGTAGTAGGACAAGATTTTTAACTGAAATTCTCTGAAATTATTTAATGTTTTTACGACTTTAGATTTTTGATGTCGGCTTTATTTTTTTATTACTTTTTTTTTTTTTATTCAAATATTTTCCGCCAAATTTAAAAACGGCTAAGCTTCACGATATATTTGTGCAGATTAAAAATATTTCTTTAGTTTTTATAGCTCTTAGGGATTTAATAAGTTCAAAATTGACCATTTGAGATCTCTCCCACTGCTTAAACTTAATTGAGGCATATATTCAATTATAAATTTTCAGATTGAAATAGATTTTTGCTGTGAGCACAGTGACAGAGACTGCACATTTTATACGGAGTAGATAAATAAGTGTCAAAAATTGTTGACGCGGTTAATAAAACAAAAAAATATAACCTTACAAGCTTTAGTCAGAATGAAGGTAAAAATAGATACAGAAATTCACGGCATTTAATTGCTAATCAAATAATTCCTCTTTTCTAAGTTTAAAAAACTTGGAAAATTTAAAGGCTTTACATCATCTATTGTCACCAGGGACAAGAGAAACAAGATGCAGAATTAAAGTATCATCTGAATCATCGTTACATAAACCTTCCATTCCAGATTCCATCAATGCAATGTTTTTGATCGTCTCGACTGAAACTTAAGTTAAGGAAAAATTATACAGAATAATTAAATGTAAGGCAAATGTACAACACTTCAACCGTTGATTACAATTGTTTTAGAAAACAATTTGGTGCATGCATGCTTTAGAAATTTAGGCGAAGTTTTACACAAACATCACTCAATTCTCAGTTCTGTAGATTCATGTTTCGTATCCCAGAGAATGTTATAATGTATAACAAGCCAGTTTCATCTGTTTCAAATTTAATAGCTTCATTAAATCAATAAGTGTCAAAATTTATAAAGAATATTTACTTGTTATACTTCTAATGATAAATTATAAGATGTTTCAACACTTTGTTTTCACACTAAGTCATTTCACACACCAAGAAATCCACATGAATAAGTTTACAAATGTGCCGTGGAAAGTTGTTTTCAAAATTTTGATTCAATGTATTCTTTTAAACGGCATTTATTAAATAAACACCAAATTCAGCGCAACAATGATGTTCAAATATCCAATAATACTAGCGAAAGAAACACTATTTCATAATCACATATTTACACTGATTGCATTACTCCAATAGCGCCAATGACAAACACTAGCTGAAGAAACGAGTACAGCGGATGGCAATGATTTAAATTGTTTGGTGTTAAAAAAAAGTTTTCACTTTATATGGAAAGCCTTCGCAAACTAGAAATCAAGTTACAGAATTTTCAAACTTCGTAGAACAAATTTTAAAAGACTTGCTTGAAGATTTTAAGTGTGCCAATGTGGTTCAAGAATATTCAAGTTCACCTTTTGTTCTTGTAGAAAGACAGTTTGAAAATTATATCCATAGCTTTCACTATATTAATACGGCATATAAGTTTACTAAATGTTTGAAAGATTTTGGTTATTTAGAAGATCCCACATCATTTTCTTTAATTAATGAAATGGTCCTAGTTTTAAGAAACGGAAATCCTTCCTTTAATGAAAATGAATGCTCAAGTATATTGATGCCAATCGAGTTCCAAATCAAAAAACTCTTGGAGCTTCCAAACGTGATGATATAATAAAGAACATGGAACAAATTTCAATACATGAAAAGTTAACTCATTTTATTAATGGAGAAAAGTGGAATGAAATTGAGGCAAATTATTCTGGAGAGATTCTACTACCAATATTTTTATATAGTGACGATTTCCATATTGATGATGCTTTACGATCGCACGTAGGAAAAAATTCATTATCAGCTTTTATTACAACTTCCCTTCATTACCTGGTTATTGCCTTTCATCACTTCAAAATATTTTTTTAGCTATGATTGTCAAATTAAAATACGTAAAGAAATTTCGAATGCATTTCGTCTTACATCCTCTGGTTAAGGTTTTAAAGAACCTAGAGAGTGACGGTATAACTATTGAAACAAATGCTGGTACGCAAAGAGTATTCATTGTAGTAGGTTTACTATTATGAGATAATTTAGGACTAAATTCAATATTAGGTTTTAGTCAGTTGTTCGGTTGTAATTTCTTCTGTCGATTTTGCAAAATGCATAAAAAAGATACTCAGACTGCTGCAATATTTTAAGAACTGAAGTAAATTATAATGAAGATCTTATTTTAGATAATGCCGAAACAATTGGTATTTATACTGACTGTCTTCTCAATACATTAACAAACTTTCATGTAACTAATAACTTCATTGTTGATGTAATGCACGATGTCTTTTGCGACGTATGTAAATATGGGATTTGTAAGGTATTACATTTCTACATTACATCTGCTAAAATTTTTAGCTTAGAGTTACTAAACTATAGAAAGCAGAACTTTGACTATGGCGAAATCCAAGTAAGGATTATTTCAGTACGTATTACAGAAGAACATTTAAAGAGAAACAATTTGCAAATATTTGCTCTTGAAGTGTGGTGTTTTGAATTGCTTTTACCACTTATGATTGGAGATGATGTGTGGAAATCTTCTAATATTTTTTTATATTATATTTTGCTCCGAAATATCTGATAGTTTACTTTTCCACTTAAATGAAGTAGTAGAAGAGCATAATCTTCTTTTCAAAAATTTGTTTAAAGAACACTATCATCATTATAAATACTATCGAACGAGAATTTCTTCTCTACTTGATAGAGATAACACTTTTTGCAAATATACAGAATTCAATTTAACACAGCAGCATGAGTTGCTATAACTTGCTTGTTACTATGCATTTTTGTTCGTTGTTCTCGGGTCTCGACTGAGATAATATATTACTAACAAACAACTTTATTGCGGGTCTCGACTGTAATAAAGATTCTTATTGCGGGTCTCGACTGTAATAAGAAATCTACTAACTCACACCACTTTATTGCGGGTCTCGACTGTAATAAGACAATTACTAACAAAACCACTTTATTGCGGGTATCGACTGTAATAAAGAGTCTTACTGCGGGTATCGACTGTAGTAAGACAATTACTAACACAAACACTTTATTGCGGGTCTCGACTGTAATAAAGAGTCTTATTGCGGGTCTCGACTGTAATAATACAATTACTAACAAAACCACTTTATTGCGGGTATCGACTGTAATAAAGAGTCTTACTGCGGGTATCGACTGTAGTAAGACAATTACTAACACAAACACTTTATTGCGGGTCTCGACCGTA
This sequence comes from Dioctria linearis, assembly GCA_963930735.1. Lineage (NCBI taxonomy): Eukaryota > Metazoa > Arthropoda > Insecta > Diptera > Asilidae > Dioctria > Dioctria linearis. The sequence goes on from OZ005740.1 coordinate 191,152,928, forward strand.
ATAAAGATTCTTGCTGCGGGTCTCGACTGTAGTAAGAAAATCACTAACACAAAATACTTTATTGCGGGTATCGACTGTAACAAAGAGTCTTATAGCGGGTTTCGACTGTGTTATGAATCCACCATGCCTAACTACCTAATCTCGGATTCATAACGTAAATCAAAACACAAATCCCAAACGCACGTCATGCGTCTAGCAAAATCACGTTTTTACCTTTTATCCCAAAAAAGGCATTCCAAATCTTCTAAAATTCAATAAACTTGTTGCATAATCCTAAAATTACGAATTCCTAACGTAAATGCAACAAAGTATACTTCCACAAACAATAAACAACAACCATCAGGTGTCAGATATTCTAACCCATTTGGCGCGTGCCTAAAATGATCATAAATTCTTCTACAAATGAAATGTAATATGATCCGGCGCTAGTATTCGCTCAACGTAATGATTCATTCATGAAAGCTGACGAAGAAAATCGTCACCAGGCAATTAAGCCCAAATACGTGACTACGTCACCGACCGATCTAAGACCGGCAAAATTACCCAACAGGTGCACCTTTGAATGGCTGCACTTCGTTGCATTGGTAAAGTGACATGAAGTTTCATGAATTAATGAATTATGATGACCCTGAAATTTTGTTATGCATAGAATCGATCACCGAACTTACAGAAAATTGTTTTTCGATTCGATTTTTTTTGGAATTTGTTATTTCCGCTCAATTTCCTGATTTTGTTACTCAAAACAGAAAATTGAGCGATCATCAATTTTCCCTTAGAAAATTGCTGAATTTTAGAAATTTGTGGAGGGGAGTATCATCCCCGTGTAAATCAATAATATAAATATGATGCGGTTGAACTAGGGAAACCAGAGAGTATTCTTTAACCACTTAGGAGAGTCCCCCTACCAGAGGTAAGGCCTCCTAAGTTCTAGACAAATAAAAAGTTTTGTATAACAAAGTCTAAATAAGTGAAAATTATAAGTTATCGAGACAGAAGCCGAAAGAAAAGACTTCTACTATTAAAAATATAAATCTTTCAATTAATAAATTTTATTTTCCTAGAAGCAGTTTTTTTCAATTTGCTTATATTGCGTTATACCTAGAGAGGTATAACAACGTATAACAAAATTTTGGTGGCAGCGGTGCAGATTTTGTAAAGGTTTGTAAGACCTGCAAAAAACCCAGAGGAAGCAACAAGATTTAAAAAACAACACGAATGTGCTGGCCCAGAGCAGAATCGCCCCTAAGAATAGAGGAGCCCCTCTTTATTGACGGCATATTGGACGACTTCGTCTATTTTTCTGAAGACAGCGAAGACTTTGACCACCTAGAGAGCTACCTGGACGACTCCCTGGAGAGTTATTCTGGCCCCCAGGAGCATCTGAGCTACATCAGCCCTCCGGACGACAACGCCACGGACGGAGACAACTTGGTGGACCTGCTGATTGACGTCCTCATCGAGAACACCGACCGGACGCCCGAAAGCATCTACAGTGAAATCCACAGAGACATCCTGGAGCGAGAGGACTTCGACACTTTTAATAAAGTATGGAACAAATACCACGACAATTGGAGTAACGTAAGTTAGATTAATTTTAATTTTAATAAATATATATATAAATTTTGATAATTATATTTAAATCTAGGCTAGATAATAAGTTTATCAAAAAAAAAAAAAAAAAAAAATCTAAATCCTATATGTAAGTAGATAATGTAATATATATATATATACATACACTCTACTCTTTTGTCTCAGACCCAGTCACAATTTCTCTTCTCCTCTGGTCTAAATTTCTGTAGGTAAAGGTACTCTCTCCGGTGTTAGAAATTTTTTTTACGATTCTTTTAACATCGACAAACTCCTATATAATTTTTTCTTTTGAGGAATATCAAATAAATTCCTAGCAAAGTGGAAGGTAGCAAAAAGGTTATAGTAACCAGATAGCAAAGAAGCGTTCGTGACACACTTCTATCAGGGTTAACTTCACACCGAAGGAAACCCACTAAGAAAACAGCACAACAAAAGCGATCAGGGAATAGCAAAATGGCTGAGCCAGAAACACTCACCCTTAATGACGCCAAGTCATTAATACCCGAATTCGACGGGAATTCTGAAAATTTGCACAGGTTTCTGAACCTATGCGAAATGTTTCAAAGAGAGGACTTAACAGAAGCCTCAAAAGCTCTTTATCTACAAGTGATAAAAGCTAAATTAGTCGGAAGGGCATACGAAATTGTTAAATATGCCGATATTAACAATTGGAAGGAGCTTCAAAAGGCCCTCCAAGATCAATTCCTAGAATCACGTTCTCGTATCTCTATTCAGAACGAAAGTCTATCTCTAAAGCAAGATTCTAAAGAAGAGACTAAAGAATATGCTTTCAGAGCACAAAAATTATTGGCTATTTATAACGACGCCACTTCTAGCCTCACAAACGAGCAAACATTAAAAAATCTCTTATTATAAGAGAATAAGAAAATGGTACTTAGAGCTTTTGAAGACGGTTTAAAAGACGATTATATCCGTCTCCTCACTAAAGCCAAAAGCCATACAGAGCTAAAAGACTCTATGAAATTCGCTATGGAGCAGGCTGAAAGAAACAGCGCTTTCAGTGAACGCCTCAATAGCTATTCTAAGTGTCATAAGAAAGGGCACACTGCTGAAACTTGCTTTTCGTCCAAAGCAAGAACAGAAATCCCCAGACTCGTTTGTTCATACTGCAAAACCCCCAACCATCACGTTCTAGAATGCAGAAAGCGGCTATTCCAGCAACAACAGTACAGGAACCTGTACACAATTTCGCGCCCAGACCGCAACAATATCCGCAACAGAATAGAGCTTTTCAATATCAGCAGCCGACTAGAGCTCCCCCACGCCAAATTCCCTCTTTTCCGCAAAACAATAGGCCTCCACAGCAATCTACATACTTACCACCTAACACGAAAGCAAAGACCAACAAACTCCAGAAATATGGAGAAATCGGAAAACGATCTTCGGCGAGACGAGTTAGCGGAGTCTCAGTCTCGCCTAAATCAAATGACTATCTCAGCAGATAATCATTCCCAACCAACAAATCTACCACAAAATTAAATCTCCCTTTAATAAGTGATCACCATTCGCTAGTAGTGACGATCGCTAATTCAATTACTGCATTTCATACTAGCACTTTTCTTATTGATACAGGAGCTGAAATATCAGTCCATAAAGCCACTAGAGCACTAGGTGACACCCTAGTAAACAAAAGAGAAAACATCACTGTATCCTCACTAGCAGGAAAACCCTTGTCTACGCTAGGAACGGCTGAATGTAATTTTAAAATAAATGGTGATATATTCACGCACCGTATTCACATGGTAGAGGGAAATTTTATATTAAAATACGACGGTATACTAGGGCATGATTTTCTTGATAAATTTTCATGTATAATCGATTATAGCAACAAATCACTAATATTAAAATTACCCATTAATCAAAATGTGGATTCAAATAAGAGGATAGATACACTTATCGAGTATGGAGGTTTGAAAGACCCAAGCTCAGAGGTATCTCCTCAAATAAGAGCAGATAACAGGTATGGAGGTTTGAAAGACCCAAGCCTAAATAAAAAGCTCAATAAACAGACCCCTTCAAAGAATGGCGAGTCTCATCATATTCAAGCAAAAACAAATAAATTAAATAAACAGACCCCTTCAAAGAAAGGCGAGTCTCAAAATAATTCTACAAATAAAGAAACTAGAGCAAATAAATGCAATGCCAGCAGTATTAAAGTACCGCCTCGCACTCAATTGGTAGCCAAAATAAGAATATCACAAAGAGGTAGTTTTCTTTGTGAACACCAAGAGTTGAAGCCAGGTTTGTTACTTGGAAGTATACTCATAGAACCTGATCAAACAGGTCATGTGAAAATCCTCCTACTCAACTCCAATCAGCAAGATGTTACGATAAGTGAAACGGAAATTCGACCACATTTGCATGAGTTACGGAATTTTGATATTATTAAATTAAACTCGCAAAAGGATCCTATTCAAGAGAGACTCTCTAAACTCACATCTGAGTTAGACCTCTCACACTGTAACGCTGAAGAAAATCAGTCCATCCTAAATATTTGTCGTAGGTAAAACAACATATTTTATTTACACGGAGATTTTCTAACTTGTACCAGTGCAGTTAAGCACGAAATTCCTTTGCTACCAGGAAAACCTACCGTTAACGTTAGACCGTATAGGTTGCCAGAAGCACAACGTAACGAGATTAAAAAACAAATTAATAAAATGCTTGAAGATGAAATAATAAGCCCTAGTTCAAGCCCATGGAACTCACCATTATTGTTAGTTCCCAAAAAACCAGACGCAGCTGGTAATAAGAAATGGAGAGTAGTGATTGATTTTAGGCGTCTCAACGATATCACTGTAGGAGATGCATTCCCCCTCCCTAATATAACTGACATTTTGGACCAACTAGGGAAAGCTAAGTACTTTAGTACCTTAGACCTAGCAAATGGTTTCCATCAGATTCCCATGAATGGAAACGATAAAGAAAAGACTGCGTTTAGTACACCTTACGGGCATTATCATTATAATCGAATGCCCTTTGGTCTAAAACGAGCTCCAGCCACTTTTCAGAGGCTGATGAACAACGTGTTGGTAGGATTGCAAGGCATCGAGTGTTTTGTTTACATGGACGATATAATCGTTTATGGATATAATTTAACAGAACATAATTCTCGACTCCAGCATGTTTTTGAGCGGCTCAGGGAACATAACCTGAAGTTGCAGCCTGAGAAATGCCATTTTCTCAGCAGACAGATAGCCTATCTTGGCCATTTAGTCACTGAAAACGGAGTTTTGCCAGATCCTTCTAAGCTCGAAGCAGTCGAACATTATCCAGTACCTCGAAAAGAAAAGGACGTAAAATCTTTTCTAGGTTTTGTCGGTTATTATCGTCGATTTATCCCTAACTTTGCCAAATTGGCCAAACCTCTCACTACTTTGTTAAAAAAGGACATTCCTTTCAAATGGGATGCTTTTTGTGACGAAGCGTTCAAATTATTGAAGGAAAAATTAACTAATTCTCCTATTTTACAATTCCCACGTTTCGACGAAGAATTTATTGTAACGTCGGATGCAAGTGAATTCGCAATCGGCGCAGTACTATCGCAAGGAAAAATTGGTATCGATAAACCTACATGTTTCGCCAGCAGAACTCTAAACCCTGCTGAGACTCGATACTCAACAATTGAGACAGAGTTATTAGGAATAGTATTTGCGGTTGAACAATTTCGTCCTTATTTATATGGTCGCAAGTTAACTATAGTCACCGACCATAAACCCCTCACGTGGCTCATGAATTTAAAAGATCCCACTTCCCGATTGATGAGGTGGAGAATCAAATTAGAAGAATATGACTACCAAATCATATATAAACCGGGCAAAGCAAATTCAAACGCCGACGCACTCAGTCGTGCTATACCTGAAACAAAAGCTATACAAGCTATTACTAGAAGTCAGCAAAAGACTCAAGACATTAAACAAAGTCACGATTCTACTCCGATTATCATAGAGGAAAACCCTCATAACCTACTGCAGACTAGAGGCATAAGAAATAAGTATTTCATTTTACCTATCAATAACAGTACTCAAGAAAATTTGTTAAGAACATATCTGCCCAAAGATTTAGTAATACCAGTCGGAGATATAGTAGAACATAAAACCAAGAATAATTCTTTTATAATCGGGCGTGTTCCTATTCCTACTAGGACTGCAAGCGATAGAAATAAAGTCAGGAATATTTTCAAGAAATTTAAAGAACACATTCCTACTGATAAAACTGTGGCCATTTCAATACCCATTATTAATGCGCCGAGTTATCTCGACTTAAAATTACTATGCGCCGAGGAATTTCAAAATGCCAATAAGAAGCCTATCCTTTTTTCAACAAAATAATTCAATTGGAAGACCCCGTAATTATCAAACAAGTCATTTCAGATTATCATATCACTCCTTTAGGCGGTCACCAAGGAGAAACAAAAACCATCAATAAATTAAAGAAAATTTATTACTGGCAAGGTATGAATAAAGACATTAAGGAATTCATAAAAAAATGCTCTTCGTGCCAAGTGAACAAATTAAGACCCAACCAGAAAGTTCCTATGAAGATTACTACAACGAGCAGTAAACCCTTCGAAAAAATTTTCTTGAACATTGTGGGTCCCTTACCATCTAGTTACCTGAACAACAAGTATTTGCTCACGTTCCAAGACGATTTAACAAAATATTCGGAAGCTATTCCATTAAGTAACGCTGAAGCAAATACGGTAGCAGAAGCATTCGTTACACATATTGTCTGTAGACATGGCCTACCTGAAGCTATTCTGACCGACCAAGAATCCAATTTTTTGAGCTCAGTGTTTACCGAAACTTGTAAATTATTAAAAATTCATAAGTTACAGACAACTCCTTACCATCCACAAACAAATGGAGCGCTAGAAAGAAGCCATCGAACTCTAGCCGAATATCTTCGACACTATGTGTCAAAAGATCCTCTAACCTGGGACACTTGGATCCCCTATGCCATGTTCACCTATAATAATTCCACTCACTCAAGCACTGGCTATACGCCACATGAACTTGTGTACGGATTTCATGTAGAAATTCCTTCTTCCATACAAAAAGACCCCGAAGTCACATATAACTATGATAATTACGTAAATGAGCTAAAAGGTCGACTCCAATATTCCCACAAAATGGCAAGAGAAAGGCTTATAAAGAACAAGGAAAATTCCAAGTCTTATTATGATAAGGCTACAAAGCAAAAAACAATCGTAATTGGTGATAAAGTATTGATCAAAAACCACACTAGAAAAAATAAGTTAGCGCCTCTGTGGGAAGGCCCATACGAAGTGATAGATACCACTTCTGCAGAAAATTCTATTGTGAGAATCAAAAATAAAAATAATAAAATTCACAATAACAATCTGAAACAATTCATTGACTAACTCCCAAACATTCAATTCCTCCCCTCAGATCAAAATGAACTCACTCATCAACTCATTCGTTCGTGGACTTATTGAATTATTGGCTTAATGCGTCAGCCAAACTAGTGGAACTCAAGTTACACACTTCTCAGCAACACCCGGAATCTACTTTGAGGAATTCGGAAATGCACAGCTCTACAGCAATACATGGAAATTAGTTATGTATTACAATTTAGACAATTTTTATTTTGAACTAGAATTATTGCAAATGCAAGCAGAGCAAGTGGAAGACTTATGTCATAATATTACAAAATACTCAGGCAAAAATCACTGTGAAAACCAAATAAACACCCAAAGATTGATCTTAAATGAAATAGATCAGATCAACGAAATTTTGGAACCCAAAAATTTGAAAAGCAAGCGAGCTCTTTTGAACGTCATTGGTAGTATTAGCAAATCTTTATTTGGGACGCTGGATGAAGAGGATGCTAAACACTATGATGAACAAATACACATACTAAGAGCTAACGAAGACCATCTCTTAGAACTACTGAAATCTCAAACCCTGATTGTCGACAAAACTGTCAATATTTTCAACAAAACCTCAACGGGAATCCAAAATGACATCAAGACGATTAAAGACAAAATTGAGAAAGTCACGAAGTCATTTAATCAACTCGCAACAGATGTCAACGAAAATTTCGCAATATTAGACCTAGAGAACATTCTATCCATCACAATATTGTCTTTGATGAGATACCAAAATGCCCAAAAGGCCATTTTAGAAATGTTATTAGACATAAAGCACGGAACTCCCAATGCGCTCATAATAACCCCATATCAACTTGAGCATCTCTTATCCACTATTCGGAACAACCTTCCGTCGGGTACAACCTTACCTGTAGCCACTACGCAGAACCAACTCTTAGATCTATATAGAGTTAGCCGTACAAGTACCAATAAAATTAATAATTTAATCATAATAGAAATTGAAATACCCCTACCCTTAAATACAGAATGTATAAAGTAATCCCCTTACCTACCCTAATTAACGATTCATTCATTTATATAACACCCACTACCGAATACTTGTTAGTCACACTAAATAGGGAAAAACACCATCCCTCTAGTAGTGAAGACATTACAAAATGTTTGCAAAAAACTCCTCATAATTACATTTGTCAAATAACGCATCCAATCCATAACTTAAATGCGAAGGACAACCAATGTGAAATGGAGTTATTAAGGCACTCTCAAACGCCTCCCTCATGAGGAATGAACATCTTAAACATTTTCACCTTATGGATACAATTATCCAACCCTAACAAGTGGTTATTCAGTTTGAAATCTCCTCGAACTGTAGATAATATTTGCGGTAACAATATCGAACCAATTACGATAAAGGCAACCGGCATTCTAGAAATATCGCCCAATTGCTATATAAGAAGCGATGATCAAACGCTCTATGGACACTCCGAAAAAATTTCAATCGCTGAAAAATTCTATTTGCCATCGATCAATCTAACAAACATCACCCTCGATTATCATAAAATTAAGTATAATCCTCCAAATACAATCACTATAAAAAATAGTGAACATCAGGCACTTTTTGAACTAAGCCAAGATATAAAGACCTTAGAAAAGGCTGAAAACCAAAAATCTAATTAACGTGACAGCACACGATATTCACCATTATTCCATTATCTATATAACGATAATGATCATTATAATCATATGCGCTATAAAAATAGTCCTACCCTATCTAAAAGCTAAAAGACTTAAAGCGACGGACATTCCACCTCCATCAATTCAAGAGAGTGATAACGAAAATGAAAATGAAAATAATAAAGGAACCACTAAAACTAATAGATTTCCTCTAACCAGAGCATTACCTTAAAAGAAGACAAGGCGAAGAGAAAGAAAAATACAAATTTCCTTTTATTATTATTAAAAATGAGCATATATATATATAACAATCAAAAAAAGAGAGAGGGCTAAAGCTAAGAATTATATTTACTCAAATACTATTAAACCTTTTGTAAAGCTAATAATTATATTTACTCAAATACCATTTACTCGAAAAATTTTATATATTATAAGAAACATAAATTTTGTTAATCTAAGAAATACATTTACTGAAATACTAGTAATTTAAAATATTTAACATTTATGTTGCTACATGAACATAATTATAAACTAAAATTTGTACTAGAATCTATCCTACATTAAGAAAATACGTGTTAACCAAAAACTTCTATAAGCACAACTATCTAAAATTATAAGTCAAAGAACCTAGATAATAAATTATAGATAGAATCTAGAATATAACCAATTACTAGCCTAAGTAAAATAAATTACCATGTAAACTGCAGATACCTAGTTCAACCAACATAACCTACGTGTAATTTCGATTCTCTTCAAGAATACGAAATTCCTCCTTAGGGGGAAGGTGTTATGAATCCACTAAACCTACCATGCCTAACTACCTAATCTCGGATTCATAACGTAAATCAAAACACAAATCCCAAACGCACGTCATGCGTCTAGCAAAATCACGTTATTACCATTTATCCCAAAAAAGGCATTCCAAATCTTCTAAAATTCAATAAACTTGTTGCATAATCCTAAAATTACGAATTCCTAACGTAAATGCAACAAAGTATACTTCCACAAACAATAAACAACAACCATCAGGTGTCAGATATTCTATCCCATTTGGCGCGTGCCTAAAATGATCATAAATTCTTCTACAAATGAAATGTAATATGATCCGGCGCTAGTATTCGCTCAACGTAATGATTCATTCATGAAAGCAGACGAAGAAAATCGTCACCAGGCCAAATACGTGACTACGTCACCGACTGATCTAAGACCGGCAAAATTACCCAACAGGTGCACCTTTGAATGGCTGCACTTCGTTGCATTGGTAAAGTGACATGAAGTTTCATGAATTAATGAATTATGATGACCCTGAAATTTTGTTATGCATAGAATCGATCACCGAACTTACAGAAAATTGTTTTTCGATTCGATTTTTTTTGGAATTTGTTATTTCCGCTCAATTTCCTGATTTTGTTATTCAAAACAGAAAATTGAGCGATCATCAATTTTCCCTTAGAAAAATGCTGAATTTTAGAAATTTGTGGAGGGGAGTATCATCCCCGTGTAAATCAATAATATAAATATGATGCGGTTGAACTAGGGAAACCAGAGAGTGTTCTTTAACCACTTAGGAGAGTCCCCCTACCAGAGGTAAGGCCTCCTAAGTTCTAGACAAATAAAAAGTTTTGTATAACAAAGTCTAAATAAGTGAAAATTATAAGTTATCGAGACAGAAGCCGAAAGAAAAGACTTCTACTATTAAAAATATAAATCTTTCAATTAATAAATTTTATTTTCCTAGAAGCAGTTTTTTTCAATTTGCTTATATTGCGTTATACCTAGAGAGGTATAACAACGTATAACAAAATTTTGGTGGCAGCGGTGCAGATTTTGTAAAGGTTTGTAAGACCTGCAAAAAACCCACAAAACCCAGAGGAAGCAACAAGATTTAAAAAACAACACGAATGTGCTGGCCCAGAGCAGAATCGCCCCTAAGAATAGAGGAGCCCCTCTTTATTGACGGCATATTGGACGACTTCGTCTATTTTTCTGAAGACAGCGAAGACTTTGACCACCTAGAGAGCTACCTGGACGACTCCCTGGAGAGTTATTCTGGCCCCCAGGAGCATCTGAGCTACATCAGCCCTCCGGACGACAACGCCACGGACGGAGACAACTTGGTGGACCTGCTGATTGACGTCCTCATCGAGAACACCGACCGGACGCCCGAAAGCATCTACAGTGAAATCCACAGAGACATCCTGGAGCGAGAGGACTTCGACACTTTTAATAAAGTATGGAACAAATACCACGACAATAGGAGTAACGTAAGTTAGATTAATTTTAATTTTAATAAATATATATATAAATTTTGATAATTATATTTAAATCTAGGCTAGATAATAAGTTTATCAAAAAAAAAAAAAATCAAAATCCTATATATAAGTAGATAATGTAATATATATATATACATACACTCTACTTTTTTGTCTCAGACCCAGTCACAATTTCTCTTCTCCTCTGGTCTAAATTTCTGTAGGTAAAGGTACTCTCTCCGGTGTTAGAAATTTTTTTTACGATTCTTTTAACATCGACAAACTCCTATATAATTTTTTCTTTTGAGGAATATCAAATAAATTCCTAGCAAAGTGGAAGGTAGCAAAAAGGTTATAGTAACCAGATAGCAAAGAAGCGTTCGTGACACACTTCTATCAGGGTTAACTTCACACCGAAGGAAACCCACTAAGAAAACAGCACAACAAAAGCGATCAGGGAATAGCAAAATGGCTGAGCCAGAAACACTCACCCTTAATGACGCCAAGTCATTAATACCCGAATTCGACGGGAATTCTGAAAATTTGCACAGGTTTCTGAACCTATGCGAAATGTTTCAAAGAGAGGACTTAACAGAAGCCTCAAAAGCTCTTTATCTACAAGTGATAAAAGCTAAATTAGTCGGAAGGGCATACGAAATTGTTAAATATGCCGATATTAACAATTGGAAGGAGCTTCAAAAGGCCCTCCAAGATCAATTCCTAGAATCACGTTCTCGTATCTCTATTCAGAACGAAATTCTATCTCTAAAGCAAGATTCTAAAGAAGAGACTAAAGAATATGCTTTCAGAGCACAAAAATTATTGGCTATTTATAACGACGGCACTTCTAGCCTCACAAACGAGCAAACATTAAAAAATCTCTTATTAGAAGAGAATAAGAAAATGGTACTTAGAGCTTTTGAAGACGGTTTAAAAGACGATTATATCCGTCTCCTCACTAAAGCCAAAAGCCATACAGAGCTAAAAGACTCTATGAAATTCGCTATGGAGCAGGCTGAAAGAAACAGCGCTTTCAGTGAACGCCTCAATAGCTGTTCTAAGTGTCATAAGAAAGGGCACACTGCTGAAACTTGCTTTTCGTCCAAAGCAAGAACAGAAATCCCCAGACTCGTTTGTTCATACTGCAAAACCCCCAACCATCACGTTCTAGAATGCAGAAAGCGGCTATTCCAGCAACAACAGTACAGGAACCTGTACACAATTTCGCGCCCAGACCGCAACAATATCCGCAACAGAATAGAGCTTTTCAATATCAGCAGCCGACTAGAGCTCCCCCACGCCAAATTCCCTCTTTTCCGCAAAACAATAGGCCTCCACAGCAATCTACATACTTACCACCTAACACGAATAATCCTAATAGAAATCCCAATATTAGGACCGCGAGCAATTGGAAAAATTCCAAAAAGCAAAGACCAACAAACTCCAGAAATATGGAGAAATCGGAAAACGATCTTCGGCGAGACGAGTTAGCGGAGTCTCAGTCTCGCCTAAATCAAATGACTATCTCAGCAGATATTCAGTCCCAACCAACAAATCTACCACAAAATTAAATCTCCCTTTAATAAGTGATCACCATTCGCTAGTAGTGACGATCGCTAATTCAATTACTGCATTTCATACTAGCACTTTTCTTATTGATACAGGAGCTGAAATATCAGTCCATAAAGCCACTAGAGCACTAGGTGACACCCTAGTAAACAAAAGAGAAAACATCACTGTATCCTCACTAGCAGGAAAACCCTTGTCTACGCTAGGAACGGCTGAATGTAATTTTAAAATAAATGGTGATATATTCACGCACCGTATTCACATGGTAGAGGGAAATTTTAAATTAAAATACGACGGTATACTAGGGCATGATTTTTTTGATAAATTTTCATGTATAATCGATTATAGCAACAAATCACTAATATTAAAATTACCCATTAATCAAAATGTGGATTCAAATAAGAGGATAGATACACTTATCGAGTATGGAGGTTTGAAAGACACAAGCTCAGAGGTATCTCCTCAAATAAGAGCAGATAACAGGTATGGAGGTTTGAAAGACCCAAGCCTAAATAAAAAGCTCAATAAACAGACCCCTTCAAAGAATGGCGAGTCTCATCATATTCAAGCAAAAACAAATAAATTAAATAAACAGACCCCTTCAAAGAAAGGCGAGTCTCAAAATAATTCTACAAATAAAGAAACTAGAGCAAATAAATGCAATGCCAGCAGTATTAAAGTACCGCCTCGCACTCAATTGGTAGCCAAAATAAGAATATCACAAAGAGGTAGTTTTCTTTGTGAACACCAAGAGTTGAAGCCAGGTTTGTTACTTGGAAGTATACTCATAGAACCTGATCAAACAGGTCATGTGAAAATCCTCCTACTCAACTCCAATCAGCAAGATGTTACGATAAGTGAAACGGAAATTCGACCACATTTGCATGAGTTACGGAATTTTGATATTATTAAATTAAACTCGCAAAAGGATCCTATTCAAGAGAGACTCTCTAAACTCACATCTGAGTTAGACCTCTCACACTGTAACGCTGAAGAAAATCAGTCCATCCTAAATATTTGTCGTAGGTATAACGACATATTTTATTTAGACGGAGATTTTCTAACTTGTACCAGTGCAGTTAAGCACGAAATTCCTTTGCTACCAGGAAAACCTACCGTTAACGTTAGACCGTATAGGTTGCCAGAAGCACAACGTAACGAGATTAACAAACAAATTAATAAAATGCTTGAAGATGAAATAATAAGCCCTAGTTCAAGCCCATGGAACTCACCATTATTGTTAGTTCCCAAAAAACCAGACGCAGCTGGTAATAAGAAATGGAGAGTAGTGATTGATTTTAGGCGTCTCAACGATATCACTGTAGGAGATGCATTCCCCCTCCCTAATATAACTGACATTTTGGACCAACTAGGGAAAGCTAAGTACTTTAGTACCTTAGACCTAGCAAATGGTTTCCATCAGATTCCCATGAATGGAAACGATAAAGAAAAGACTGCGTTTAGTACACCTTACGGGCATTATCATTATAATCGAATGCCCTTTGGTCTAAAACGAGCTCCAGCCACTTTTCAGAGGCTGATGAACAACGTGTTGGTAGGATTGCAAGGCATCGAGTGTTTTGTTTACATGGACGATATAATCGTTTATGGATATAATTTAACAGAACATAATTCTCGACTCCAGCATGTTTTTGAGCGGCTCAGGGAACATAACCTGAAGTTGCAGCCTGAGAAATGCCATTTTCTCAGCAGACAGATAGCCTATCTTGGCCATTTAGTCACTGAAAACGGAGTTTTGCCAGATCCTTCTAAGCTCGAAGCAGTCGAACATTATCCAGTACCTCGAAAAGAAAAGGACGTAAAATCTTTTCTAGGTTTTGTCGGTTATTATCGTCGATTTATCCCTAACTTTGCCAAATTGGCCAAACCTCTCACTACTTTGTTAAAAAAGGACATTCCTTTCAAATGGGATGCTTTTTGTGACGAAGCGTTCAAATTATTGAAGGAAAAATTAACTAATTCTCCTATTTTACAATTCCCACGTTTCGACGAAGAATTTATTGTAACGTCGGATGCAAGTGAATTCGCAATCGGCGCAGTACTATCGCAAGGAAAAATTGGTATCGATAAACCTACATGTTTCGCCAGCAGAACTCTAAACCCTGCTGAGACTCGATACTCAACAATTGAGACAGAGTTATTAGGAATAGTATTTGCGGTTGAACAATTTCGTCCTTATTTATATGGTCGCAAGTTAACTATAGTCACCGACCATAAACCCCTCACGTGGCTCATGAATTTAAAAAATCCCACTTCCCGATTGATGAGGTGGAGAATCAAATTAGAAGAATATGACTACCAAATCATATATAAACCGGGCAAAGCAAATTCAAACGCCGACGCACTCAGTCGTGCTATACCTGAAACAAAAGCTATACAATCTATTACTAGAAGTCAGCAAAAGACTCAAGACATTAAACAAAGTCACGATTCTACTCCGATTATCATAGAGGAAAACCCTCATAACCTACTGCAGACTAGAGGCATAAGAAATAAGTATTTCATTTTACCTATCAATAACAGTACTCAAGAAAATTTGTTAAGAACATATCTGCCCAAAGATTTAGTAATACCAGTCGGAGATATAGTAGAACATAAAACCAAGAATAATTCTTTTATAATCGGGCGTGTACCTATTCCTACTAGGACTGCAAGCGATAGAAATAAAGTTAGGAATATTTTCAAGAAATTTAAAGAACACATTCCTACTGATAAAACTGTGGCCATTTCAATACCCATTATTAATGCGCCGAGTTATCTCGACTTAAAATTACTATGCGCCGAGGAATTTCAAAATGCCAATAAGAAGCCTATCCTTTTTTCAACAAAATAATTCAATTGGAGGACCCCGTAATTATTAAACAAGTCATTTCAGATTATCATATCACTCCTTTAGGCGGTCACCAAGGAGAAACAAAAACCATCAATAAATTAAAGAAAATTTATTACTGGCAAGGTATGAATAAAGACATTAAGGAATTCATAAAAAAATGCTCTTCGTGCCAAGTGAACAAATTAAGACCCAGCCAGAAAGTTCCTATGAAGATTACTACAACGAGCAGTAAACCCTTCGAAAAAATTTTCTTGGACATTGTAGGTCCCTTACCATCTAGTTACCTGAACAACAAGTATTTGCTCACGTTCCAAGACGATTTAACAAAATATTCGGAAGCTATTCCATTAAGTAACGCTGAGGCAAATACGGTAGCAGAAGCATTCGTTACACATATTGTCTGTAGACATGGCCTACCTGAAGCTATTCTGACCGACCAAGGTTCCAATTTTTTGAGCTCAGTGTTTACCGAAACTTGTAAATTATTAAAAATTCATAAGTTACAGACAACTCCTTACCATCCACAAACAAATGGAGCGCTAGAAAGAAGCCATCGAACTCTAGCCGAATATCTTCGACACTATGTGTCAAAAGATCCTCTAACCTGGGACACTTGGATCCCCTATGCCATGTTCACCTATAATAATTCCACTCACTCAAGCACTGGCTATACGCCAGATGAACTTGTGTACGGATTTCATGTAGAAATTCCTTCTTCCATACAAAAAGACCCCGAAGTCACATATAACTATGATAATTACGTAAATGAGCTAAAAGGTCGACTCCAATATTCCCACAAAATGGCAAGAGAAAGGCTTATAAAGAACAAGGAAAATTCCAAGTCTTATTATGATAAGGCTACAAAGCAAAAAACAATCGTAATTGGTGATAAAGTATTGATCAAAAACCACACTAGAAAAAATAAGTTAGCGCCTCTGTGGGAAGGCCCATACGAAGTGATAGATACCACTTCTGCAGAAAATTCTATTGTGAGAATCAAAAATAAAAATAATAAAATTCACAATAACAATCTGAAACTATTCATTGACTAACTCCCAAACATTCAATTCCTCCCCTCAGATCAAAATGAACTCACTCATCAACTCATTCGTTCGTGGACTTATTGTATTATTGGCTTTATGCGTCAGCCAAACTAGTGGAACTCAAGTTACACACTTCTCAGCAACACCCGGAATCTACTTTGAGGAATTCGGAAATGCACAGCTCTACAGCAATACATGGAAATTAGTTATGTATTACAATTTAGACAATTTTTATTTTGAACTAGAATTATTGCAAATGCAAGCAGAGCAAGTGGAAGACTTATGTCATAATATTACAAAATACTCAGGCAAAAATCACTGTGAAAACCAAATAAACACCCAAAGATTGATCTTAAATGAAATAGATCAGATCAACGAAATTTTGGAACCCAAAAATTTGAAAAGCAAGCGAGCTCTTTTGAACGTCATTGGTAGTATTAGCAAATCTTTATTTGGGACGCTGGATGAAGAGGATGCTAAACACTATGATGAACAAATACACATACTAAGAGCTAACGAAGACCATCTCTTAGAACTACTGAAATCTCAAACCCTGATTGTCGACAAAACTGTCAATATTTTCAACAAAACCTCAACGGGAATCCAAAATGACATCAAGACGATTAAAGACAAAATTGAGAAAGTCACGAAGTCATTTAATCAACTCGCAACAGATGTCAACGAAAATTTCGCAATATTAGACCTAGAGAACATTCTATCCATCACAATATTGTCTTTGATGAGATACCAAAATGCCGAAAAGGCTATTTTAGAAATGTTATTAGACATAAAGCACGGAACTCCCAATCCGCTCATAATAACCCCATATCAACTTGAGCATCTCTTATCCACTATTCGGAACAACCTTCCGTCGGGTACAACCTTACCTGTAGCCACTACGCAGAACCAACTCTTAGATCTATATAGAGTTAGCCGTACAAGTACCAATAAAATTAATAATTTAATCATAATAGAAATTGAAATACCCCTACCCTTAAATACAGAATGTATAAAGTAATCCCCTTACCTACCCTAATTAACGATTCATTCATTTATATAACACCCACTACCGAATACTTGTTAGTCACACTAAATAGGGAAAAACACCATCCCTCTAGTAGTGAAGACATTACAAAATGTTTGCAAAAAACTCCTCATAATTACATTTGTCAAATAACGCATCCAATCCATAACTTAAATGCGAAGGACAACCAATGTGAAATGGAGTTATTAAGGCACTCTCAAACGCCTCCCTCATGAGGAATGAACATCTTAAACATTTTCACCTTATGGATACAATTATCCAACCCTAACAAGTGGTTATTCAGTTTGAAATCTCCTCGAACTGTAGATAATATTTGCGGTAACAATATCGAACCAATTACGATAAAGGCAACCGGCATTCTAGAAATATCGCCCAATTGCTATATAAGAAGCGATGATCAAACGCTCTATGGACACTCCGAAAAAATTTCAATCGCTGAAAAATTCTATTTGCCATCGATCAATCTAACAAACATCACCCTCGATTATCATAAAATTAAGTATAATCCTCCAAATACAATCACTATAAAAAATAGTGAACATCAGGCACTTTTTGAACTAAGCCAAGATATAAAGACCTTAGAAAAGGCTGAAAACCAAAAATCTAATTAACGTGACAGCACACGATATTCACCATTATTCCATTATCTATATAACGATAATGATCATTATAATCATATGCGCTATAAAAATAGTCCTACCCTATCTAAAAGCTAAAAGACTTAAAGCGACGGACATTCCACCTCCATCAATTCAAGAGAGTGATAACGAAAATGAAAATGAAAATAATAAAGGAACCACTAAAACTAATAGATTTCCTCTAACCAGAGCATTACCTTAAAAGAAGACAAGGCGAAGAGAAAGAAAAATACAAATTTCCTTTTATTATTATTAAAAATGAGCATATATATATATAACAATCAAAAAAAGAGAGAGGGCTAAAGCTAAGAATTATATTTACTCAAATACTATTAAACCTTTTGTAAAGCTAATAATTATATTTACTCAAATACCATTTACTCGAAAAATTTTATATATTATAAGAAACATAAATTTTGTTAATCTAAGAAATACATTTACTGAAATACTAGTAATTTAAAATATTTAACATTTATGTTGCTACATGAACATAATTATAAACTAAAATTTGTACTAGAATCTATCCTACATTAAGAAAATACGTGTTAACCAAAAACTTCTATAAGCACAACTATCTAAAATTATAAGTCAAAGAACCTAGATAATAAATTATAGATAGAATCTAGAATATAACCAATTACTAGCCTAAGTAAAATAAATTACCATGTAAACTGCAGATACCTAGTTCAACCAACATAACCTACGTGTAATTTCGATTCTCTTCAAGAATACGAAATTCCTCCTTAGGGGGAAGGTGCTATGAATCCACTAAACCTACCATGCCTAACTACCTAATCTCGGATTCATAACGTAAATCAAAACACAAATCCCAAACGCACGTCATGCGTCTAGCAAAATCACGTTTTTACCATTTATCCCAAAAAAGGCATTCCAAATCTTCTAAAATTCAATAAACTTGTTGCATAATCCTAAAATTACGAATTCCTATCGTAAATGCAACAAAGTATACTTCCACAAACAATAAACAACAACCATCAGGTGTCAGATAGTCTATCCCATTTGGCGCGTGCCTAAAATGATCATAAATTCTTCTACAAATGAAATGTAATATGATCCGGCGCTAGTATTCGCTCAACGTAATGATTCATTCATGAAAGCAGACGAAGAAAATCGTCACCAGGCCAAATACGTGACTACGTCACCGACCGATCTAAGACCGGCAAAATTACCCAACAGGTGCACCTTTGAATGGCTGCACTTCGTTGCATTGGTAAAGTGACATGAAGTTTCATGAATTAATGAATTATGATGACCCTGAAATTTTGTTATGCATAGAATCGATCACCGAACTTACAGAAAATTGTTTTTCGATTCGATTTTTATTTTGGAATTTGTTATTTCCGCTCTATTTCCTGATTTTGTTATTCAAAACAGAAAATTGAGCGATCATCAATTTTCCCTTAGAAAATTGCTGAATTTTAGAAATTTGTGGAGGGGAGTATCATCCCCGTGTAAATCAATAATATAAATATGATGCGGTTGAACTAGGGAAACCAGAGAGTATTCTTTAATCACTTAGGAGAGTCCCCCTACCAGAGGTAAGGCCTCCTAAGTTCTAGACAAATAAAAAGTTTTGTATAACAAAGTCTAAATAAGTGAAAATTATAAGTTATCGAGACAGAAGCCGAAAGAAAAGACTTCTACTATTAAAAATATAAATCTTTCAATTAATAAATTTTATTTTCCTAGAAGCAGTTTTTTTCAATTTGCTTGTATTGCGTTATACCTAGAGAGGTATAACAACGTATAACAACTGTAATAAGACAATTCCTAACAAATCCACTTTATTGCGGGTATCGACTGCAATAAAGGATATCCTCATCCCACACCTCAGTCAAATAAAAGGTCAAGTAAATCAGCTGCTATATATTGATCAGGTGAGTACAAGTCAATTGCTACAGTTGTGTAAATCAAATTTATATATTAAACATTTAATAAACATTGCTTTCAGCTTATTATATTATAACATATATATATATATATCTTACAGTTCTCAAGTTTTAGTATTTATTGAACTTGAAACATTTAGTGCAGTGAATAAACAAATAAAAACCACTAGCTTTATACCAGTGGCATAAATTTCACTACACCTTTCATTTATTGCATGTATATTTATTTGCAGTACATTTTATGGTCCTTCGCAGCCAAATTTAAAGTCTAGTGATATATATTCGTAGTTTTTTCAAACATGTCTGCACTTCAAAAACTTTTCGCTAACCAAGTCACCTCTGCACAAATATTCCAAAAATCATTCAATAACTACAAAAATACTGATGTGGAAAACGAACGAGAGGACTTATTTCTGAGCGGTTAATGGCCTTAAACGAAATTTGGTCCGACTATAAGAACGCGCATTATACGATTCTCCAAGCTACTCAGGCCTTAGAAGATAGCCAATTGCAAAAATACGATTATTTTGCAAAAGATCAGTTCTCAAGCGTGGAAGATAAATACTACACGTTTCGAGGTATTCTCAGAGATGCACTAGATGCATTCGAAACAAAAGTGGATTCAAAGCCAAACACGGAGAATGAATCTTCTTCGTTTCTGAGGTTACCTAGCATCACAATCCCAAAGTTCTCAGGGTCATATGAGTCATGGAGGTCGTTTCGCGATCTATTCCAGTCACTAGTGCATACAAATTCTGTGTTATCTCCAGTGCAGAAATTGCATTATTTAAAATCTAATATTTCTGGCGAAGCAGAACATTTGTTGCGTCAGCTTCCAATGACCAATGTGAGTTACGACAACGCATGCAAGATATTGCTCAATAGGTACGACAATAAGCGAGTATTAATTAATGCTCAGCTAAAGATTCTATTCAATCTACATAAAGCGACACACGAGTCAGCCAAGGCAATAAAAACTGTGCTAGATAAATCGTCAGAATGTATTTATGAGCTCGAAGCATTGCAAGTCCCCACTGAACACTGGGATACAATCCTGATTTACATGCTAGTGCAATGTCTACCAGCAGAGACGCATCGCTTATGGGAATAAGAAGTGAATAGTACAAATGAACTTCCTACCCTAGAATCTCTAAAAGCTTATCTAGAGACGAGATTCCGAACTCTAGAAGCAATTTCAGAAGCAAAACCATATTCTGTAACCAAACCAGCTCAAATTCCAAGAGCATCCACTCACCTTTCATCATCTGATGACAGATGTATAATGTGCAAAGAGCAACATCGGATATTCAAATGTCCAAAATTTATTAAACAAGACGTAGATTCAAGATTCAAAATTGTCACGTTAAACAACTTGTGCATTAACTGCCTTTCAAAAGGTCACAACTCGAAGTTTTGCTCAAGCAATTTCACGTGCCAGCGATGTGGAAGGAAACATCATTTCTTACTCCATAGGAATAACGCAATTCCACAGGGTTTGATCAAAGCATCAGAAACCCCAGATATACAAGTTCAATCTTCACCTTCCACATCCAATCTTCACACGCTTCACGCGAATCAATCAGCACGAACTACACAAGCCTTGCTTGCCACAGCATTGGTGAAAGTTCCGTCAAAAAAGGGTAACATGCTTACTCTACGAGCCTTGATTGACTCAGGCTCTCAAGTCACGTTCATAACACAAGCCGCCGCACGCAAGCTGCAATTGGACATTGTGAACACGTCGACACAAATCACTGGCTTAGGAGAGTCAGAAGCTGGATTTGTTAAAAACCAAGCAGCAATGAACATACACCCTTATTCAACATCGAATAAAGCGACCACAATTAATGCCCTTATCGTGAATACTATCACAGATATATTACCTCCGTCCACCATTCCAAACAAGGAATGGAGTCATGTACGTTATCTGCAACTCGCCGATCCATACTTTTTCAAGCCAGGAAAAATCGACCTGCTCTTAGGAGCGGATGTATACGGAGAAATCCTCTTAGAAGGATTACGAAAAGGTCCTCCAGGAACACCAATCGCGCAAAATAGCACGCTCGGTTGGATTCTTTTCGGAAGTTTAAAAAACACTTCCACAATCTCCACAGCGTCTACTTTAACAGCAAACGCTCACTACGAGCATAAGTATTCACTGGATAAACGTCATCGACGATTTCGAGAGACCGAAAAGTTTACTCCAGGAAGACAACTGTATAAAGAAGATCGAGATCGTGAAGATTATCCCCAAAAGGCTAACTATCGAAACGCCAACGGCCATTATCAAGCTCATTTTCCTTTTATAAAAGATAGTCCCAGCTTAGGCCACTTTCGCGGCATGACTTTACGTCGAGTCTGCAATCAAAAACATCCAATAATATTGCCAAAAGAAAGTAACTTGACAAGATTAACAAATAATTCACACGAAAACAGTACTTGGAGGTCTACAATTGGTACTGCCCACATAAATTAGTACACCCCAAGAGTAGAAAAAAGGTAAATTATGCTTCGCACCAATCTACAATGGGGTCCTTATAACCCATTTCAAACAAAACCTAACTATGGAGTTGCAAAAACGCCAACATAAATGTCCATACGTATTTCCTGTAACTTCAAACAAATGGCAGTCTAAGATTGACGCACTAAATTACAGCCCTTCAATACGTTGACACCATTCAAAAAAATAAAGTGCATTTAAAAGGAAAAATTCTTCTTTTTTTTGTCCTCTTTCATTTTTATGAAATAAGACAAAAATTCATTTTTTGTTTTCGTGGGAAAATTTCAATAAAATTCATATTCCCCAAAAATCGAAAGTGCATTGCTAACAATTGCACATATATACCTACGCACACAAAAAATCAAACAAATAAACAAAATACCCCACGAAACATTTATTTCCTCCTAATCAATTTTTTTTTTTCATTTTACAAAAATTTCGTATCCATGCAAAATTTTAACTTAATTAATAAAACAATAAGTGGCAAGATCTTTACATTTGAAAGACATTACAGCCTTTCAACGGGGGTTTACTTTACTTTAAAAGGAAAACATCCTGAAAACAAGGCATCAAATTTTTAGGAAAATTAAATCTAATTTGATTCCTCGTAATCAAAAGACAGGTACACAACCTAACAAAGCCATGTATTTGTCATCTACATAACACATTGCATAAATACAATACAACAATATAGCCTCATTGAGCAGATCAAATTAAAATTCTTATCATATGATTGAAGCA
Source organism: Dioctria linearis (assembly GCA_963930735.1). Lineage (NCBI taxonomy): Eukaryota > Metazoa > Arthropoda > Insecta > Diptera > Asilidae > Dioctria > Dioctria linearis. Next base: position 191,176,118 of record OZ005740.1, read on the forward strand.
ATTAGATTCGTGCTAAAAAACAATTGCTGAAAAAGAACATATGCAAAAATACCATGCTAAAATTGAGTTCTAAAAACAAAACAAATTCAATCTAATTACAAATTTTCCCAAAAATAGGTGCAGCATCTAACCAAAGCATGTGCTGTCATGTAGCATACAATACATGGCACAAATACAATCAGATCAAGCAGATCAATTTGCAACTCTATCATCATTATAAATACTATCGAACGGGAATTTCTTCTCAACTTGATAGAGATAACATTTTTTGCAAATATGCAGAATTCAATTTAACACAGCAGCATGAGTTGCTTTAAATTTTTTGTAACTATGCATTTTTGTTCGTTGCTATTCATATTTTATCTCTAGTACCGTAAAATTTCAGAATCACGGCCAATTCTTGCGGTCATGCGCCTCTGCTACTCCATCATTGGTGTCGTGTGCAAGCAAGGGCTATATCAACAGCAGTTTGACTTGATTCGATCTCTTTTGTGATTTAGCAGTGCAGTGATTAACATGGCGATTTTATTCCGTTGTGTTCTTTCCTAGTGATTTTTCCTAGTGTGTATTTTATTACTAAATTAAATATTTGGTTTAATTGACAGCTAAAATAAAATATTCTTATTCTGGGTACCGACTGGATTAAGGAGTTTGTTTTAGATAGCGATTAAAGTAAAGATTTTTTTATTGTGGGTAGCGACTGCAATAAAAAATATTACTAACAATACACTTTATTTCTGGTCTCGACGGAAATAAAGAATCTTTCTTCGGGTCTCGACTGAAGTTAAGATATATACACTTTAAGTCGGGTCTCGACTGATTTAAAGAATATTATCTCGGGTCTCGACTGAGATAATATATTACTAACAAACAACTTTATTGCGGGTCTCGACTGTAATAAAGATTCTTATTGCGGGTCTCGACTGTAATAAGACAATTACTAACAAAACCACTTTATTGCGGGTATCGACTGTAATAAAGAGTCTTATTGCGGGTCTCGACTGTAATAAGACAATTACTAACAAAACCACTTTATTGCGGGTATCGACTGTAATAAAGAGTCTTACTGCGGGTATCGACTGTAGTAAGACAATTACTAACACAAACACTTTATTGCGGGTCTCGACTGTAATAAAGAGTATTATTGCGGGTCTCGACAGTAATAAGACAATTACTAACAAAACCACTTTATTGCGGGTATCGACTGTAATAAAGAGTCTTACTGCGGGTATCGACTGTAGTAAGACAATTACTAACACAAACACTCATCCCACACCTCAGTCAAATAAAAGGTCAAGTAAATCAGCTGCTATATATTGATCAGGTGAGTACAAGTCAATTGCTACAGTTGTGTAAATCAAATTTATATATTAACCATTTAATAAACATTGCTTTCAGCTTTTTATATTATAACATATATATATATATCTTACAGTTCTCAAGTTTGAGTATTTATTGAACTTGAAACATTTAGTGCAGTGAATAAACAAATAAAAACCACTAGCTTTATACCAGTGGCATAAATTTCACTACACCTTTCATTTATTGCATGTACGCTCTGACTACGGGCAGTACATTTTATGTATTTTAATGTCCATAGACTGGCTAATGGTATGAACTGTTTCAGAATTCGATATTTTTAAGTCCAATGCTACACCCTATATGATTTGGAAACAAAAATAGATAATGTACTTAACTACATAAATATATCAATATTTTTACTGCCTCTTTTTACTTTTAAATTTTATCCTGAACAACTTTAATAATTAAATGATACCTATTATTTACCGGTTATTTTATACGTAAAAATTGATGCTATGATGTCCCTTAATTTTGTGAAAAAAGCAAATATTTCAGTATTTTAAGGAGATTTTCCGGAAAATTATTGCTATCAAGTGTTATAATCTAATGGTAAGAGCACTAATTTCTCTTTTGATTGTATGATTGTTTTGGATATAACTGAGTTGAAATGAACTCTAGTAGGCTACATTAGCCCAGCAAATTCTCGAGGCCGGTGACAGTATGGCAGTAGTCGTCTAAAATTCTTGGAGAACGGAGGTGACAGGCTGATGGGGCATGTGCTGGTAAATTAGGTGAGGTTGAACGTAGATAATTAATATTTACTTGTAATTAGTATTTGCCTGTAGTTAGCATTTGCTTATAATTATTTTAGTTCCTTTTGATTACTTGTTAGTAGTGTTGTTTGCTTATGAGAGGATGTGCAGGGGAAGGATAATGGAAGATTTGCGGAATCAGGGTAAGGTGCAAGGTAGGGTACGCGTTCGTTCCGTACTCCTACCGTTCATGTTCGTATATGTTTGTTTGCGGTACGGGTGCTTGGCTACTCGTTCGTCACAGTGCGCATGCCTGTGTTGTGACTCAGCTGCCCAATGCCCCGAATCACAACCATAAGGTCCATGCACCAATATATTGCCCTATGCAATATATCGATGCATTACAAAGTTGACCCTGAAAATTAATTTCAATTTAAATTTCATTAAAAACTCTATCAAAATTCAAAATGCATTTAGAAATGCATTCCCACATTATAACAAAATGCAATTTGGCATAAATTGCATTTTGTTATCAGACACAAATTCCACTCACACGGTATGCACACTTACCTACATACAGTGTCTTCTTACTTTTTTTCCGTATGTACTATGTACATACGTACATTACAAACTTCCTCCAATCTAATTGTTTGTACATACATACATACAATTATCAAAATTATTCGCGCCCTCCTAAAATTAATATTTCAAGACGGGCGCACAAGTGCATATCGGATTACCGTTTTGCATTGATGCATACAGCTCGCATCAAAGAACTTTTGCATTTTCTCACGTACGTTTTTTCAACGTCGTGAGAAAAGAATAAAAAGATAAAAAGCTTTTGAAAGTGATTGTGGGTACCTGGGACCATGAAGCCCGATCCTCGAGGAGTCGTTTTTAAAAATCCGCCGAGAGATGTACGGAAATAAAGATATTTGCTTCGAAATTGAAATATGTAATAAAGAGATTTTGTGTCCTAAATAATTTTATCAAGTGACTTGAATCGAATAATAAAAATAAAAATTTAATTTGCATCTAAAATAATTTTATCCGGTGACTCGAAACAAATAATAAAAGTTGAAATTTGTAATAAAAAGATTTTGCGTCAAAAATAAATAATCAAGTGAGAAGAAAGGAGTTTGTTTAATTATAAAGGCGGTGTGCTCTCCTTCAGGAGCACGGCACGCACGCACGACACAACAAATTGGTGGCAGCGGTGTACCTACCGAGAATCAGTGCCTTATTTCTGTTAAAAATAAAAGTTCGTTATAGTAAACTTAATGAAACAAGATTAAAAATCAACAAGTTTCATTTGGAAACTGTTATAATCGATAACACGTAATAAGTGCCGAAATTCTACAATAAGTGAAAAAAAAAATCAAAAGTGTCCCTTGTTGGAATACAATAACCAGTGATAATACAAAAATACATTGTACATTGTGTACATTTGTTGAGTGTCAACATTTTACTTTTTGTTCTTTCCCTTCTACCTAATTTTTACGCCTCCCTCCAAACAACAACACAAACATGACTGACGAAAACAAATCTTTCGATGAGCTTTGCTTGTCACAAGTCCCAAAAATGACAGAAATTAGACAAATTCTGGCCGATTATCACAGAGCGAATAGAAGTAAAAGGACTTCAGATTTTACTTCTGGAAAGCTCCAACAGTTGGAAGAACTATGGGCTTCATTTGAAAAAATTGAAACCCTGATTCAGGATCATGATGAATTCGATGAAACTCATGATTATTTCAAACAGTTATGCTATGACAAGACAGAGGACTGGTATAATCTTACCAAGGTAACTCTATCTGATAGGCTGAAGTCCATATCAATTCACAGAGAACGCACAAATAACCCCTTTTACATTCCACTCCCCAAGACTTCGCAGAAAATAACTGCAGCTGACACCCAAGACAATACAGACAAGGATCAGTCAAATGCAATACGGTTCAAATTGCAGGATCACAGGCAAAAGTCTATATCACGAATTATAGAATCGATCAATTCTAATTCATTATCGACTACAACCCAGACATATCTGACACAAAAAATTAATTCATTGCAAAAATACTGGGATGATTTTGAGGACACGCATAATGAAATAATTTCATACACCGGCCCTAATGATTTGGAGCATGATTATTTCAAAAATGATGTTTACGCCGAGGTAGAAACATCATACACAGACACTGTAATTGCGTTGCAAGAACAATTGGACTCTCGATTCCAAAATGTAACAAATAATACAACTAATTTCAGGGAAAATCATACTAATGTCTCCTTTAGAGACCAATCTACCTCCTTCCTATCAGAAGCTAGGTCACTTATTCCCAATTTTAGTGGAAATCCAAAGGATCTCCACAAATTTGTTTCAAGTTGCGATGATATTTACACAACAACATCAACGGAAAATGAAAGGCACTCCCTCCTTAGCTTAATAAGGAGTAAATTATCTGCAGAGGCATATGATGTACATAGGTACAATCAAATTTCAGATTGGCCTGAATTGAAATCTATTCTGCAACAAGCTTTTGAATTAAAAATTCCCAAATCTACTCTGCAATCTCAATTAAACAATTGCAAGCAAAGAATAGGAGAAGATGTAAAAGATTTTCGACAAAGACTTAGCACAACTCTATCCAAACTAAATGAGGCAACGCACTCATATACAAGTGATAAAATTCTTTTAAAATCTCTTTTAAAAGATAATGAATGTCAAGCAGTGAGAGCTATAGAGGACGGATTATCCAATCCACAACTACAGACTTTAGCAAAAGTCCAGTCTGATAAATCTTTCGCTTCACTAAAGTCACATATCCTAGAGCACGCATCACGTTTGGAACGAAGACAATCCAATTTTCAAACGAACTACAAAGTAAACCCACCCTTTCAAAAGAATACGAATCTCAATCTGCATTGTTTTAAATGTAATGGACTGGGGCATGCTGCGTCAAGATGTCCAGACATACAACGCTCGACGCAAGATTTAAACACAATTCCAAGAACAAACTCGCAATTACAACGCCCTGCAGATTTCAATAAAGTTACATTTACACCTCCGACACAAGCGCTTACATGTCGATATTGTCATCGGATGGGACATACTATCGAAGAATGTCGGACAAGAACGGCGAACAACAATCGTTCTGGCAACAATCAATTCTCCAATTTCCAGAAGGTGAGCAATACTCCACCAACAAACACGGCTGACAGAC